>QNUK01001101.1:0-121059 GCA_013621035.1 Clarias magur | reverse complement strand
TTGAGAGAGGGAGCTGGGAGCCTTCACGTCCTATACATGAATAAGTAGCACCTGTGTCAATCATAAATGGAATTGGTTGTGAATTATTTATAGACACCATCACATTTGGTTCTTGTTGTGGATGCAGTGTTGAGACGTACTGCATCTGCTCCCCCTCTGGCTCCTCTGGGCCTCGTCAATTCCAATTTTGGGTGGGTCCCATCCAGGGACCTGCCCACTGATTTTGGGGTTGTCCTTGAGTACATGTTCCAGCAGGTTGTCTTGGACCAGGAGGTCCTGCATTCCCTTGAGGTGCTTGTCCTGCTCCATATGGTCCTTGAGGTTGTGGTCCATTTTGCATTCCCCAAGTCATTTGAGGACAGTTTCTTCTAATATGTCCTACTCCTCCGCATTGCCAGCACTGATTCGGGCCCATTTGCCCTGGGGCATTCATTCTAAATTGCTGTCTTCTTGGTTGCTGTTGGAATGGTCCCCTTTGTCCCCTGCCTCCAATAGGCCCGGGGCCCTGTCTTTGCCACCTCATGGGTTGATTTTGTCCTTGCTGGTTTCCAGGTTGCGCATATGTTGGAGGGGCTTGGGTCACTGTTGGTTGTTGCATTTGTGGCACTGATTGCTGCATTTGCTGTGCTGGTCCAGTAGGGGGCAGTGTTGTCTGATTTTCAGGCACCATTACTGCTGCTTGGACTTTTGCTTTTTCTTTTTCCTTTTTCTTTGCAGCTGCAAATTCTCCTAGCTGTATTTTATGTAACTGGGTTGCAATTGACTCAGCAGCTTCCTTGGCCTCTTTTTTCTTTTTCCTGTATTGTTCCACATAATGTACAATGTGTGCTTGAAATGTGTCCCATGGTAGTGTATTCAGTCCCACGACACCTTCTAGTGCTGTCTGGACTTCTTGAGGCATGCATTTTTTCAGCATCATTCGGAACAGGCTCTTACTTGTATCTGTTTGATCCCAGGAACCTCCAGTTTCCTCTCTCCACTTGGTCTGGAAATCATTGATGAACTTAACAACGTTCTCATCTTCTTTCAATATTACTGATTCCAGCTTTCCTGGATCCATTTTGGTTGGGTAAGCTTTTCGCAAAGCGTTCCAAACCTTGTTCCTGTGTGGTCCAAACGCTAGGCTATTTCCTACACTTTGTCCAGTTGCCGCTTGCAGGCCAGCCTCATTCAGAATCTCCGTGGTTTTCACTTTCCCAATTGTCTGTGCCAGAATAGCCTTTACATCTCCTATTGCCAGAAGGTGTCCCGTGGTTTTCTCTTCTAGCTGTGTTATCCATTTCTGTGCTCCATTACATAAATCTGGTAATTGGTTAGCCAGACCTGTCATATCCATAAATGACCATGGCACATAGTGATACTGATTTCCTTTTGACACAAGTGGGTAGTGTCCAGCCACAGTATATTCTTCTGGGTCTGACATACGTGGTTCGTCATTAAAGTGTACGGGTCCAATGTCTTCTTCATCAGGCCAGGATGAGGTGACACGCCAGCTTGAGGGTTTCTTTGAACCTGTAGATTTTCTTTTCATAGCTGGTCTCATTTCAGATACAGCCTTTCTTGCTTCCTTCAGAGAGTCATTGAGACGTCTGTCGAGGTGCTTTTCCAGTCGCTTGAACGATTCATCAAGGGAATCATCACTGTCTTCTGCGATGTTGGAAATGTCATGTTGATATTCATTTCTGTACACTTGGTTCCTGCTCTTTGGGTGTAGTTGTCTGTTGTGTTTTGAAGTGCTTGCCTGTCTCTCTTCTATTCTCTTCCTTGCTTCTCTCTCAGGTTCAATGATCATGTACCCTTTTACTTTTCTCTTTACCTGATTTCTCTCCATCACTTCATTTTCTTCTGTTCCTGCTGTATCTTCGTCTGCTTCATACAGTGATGGTGTGGGTGTTTCTTTATCTATACTGTACGTTCTTTCTGGGTTGTCTCTCCTCCTCCTTTCCATCATCCCTTTTTCAGGTGTGACTTGTTTGTTTGCGAACCCCTGTACTTCAGACAGAAATTGAGCATTCCGTTCTTTCAGTCTTTCCATACCTCTTTTCTTTGTTTGTGGCTCGTCAGATTCTCTCGACGCATATGGTTCTGTTGCTCTTTCTTCACTCCATTCCCTTCCATCCTCACTGCCACTTCCGGATGTTGTTGATTCTGGTGTTTCTTCCATTTGTCTGTTCATCCACTCAGTATCACATGACGTTACTTTAATTTTTCCCAATACTTGTCCTTCAAATCCAAATGTACCTTTATCTTGTTCATGCAGCTTCTGTAGTGGGTACATTCCTCCACCCTTCTGTTGCATGTGTTCCTCAGTGTATGGTGGTGGTCTCTCTAATTCTAAGCTTATTTTCTCTTTTCTTCCCTTCTGGGTTTTCTCTTTTCTGTCACTCCCTTCCAATTTCTGATCCCTCTTTCCTGATTTTGTTTCTTGTTTTTCTTCTTCAGTTTTTCCCTCCTTCTTTTTCCCTTCATTTTCAAACCATTCTACAATTTCTAGCTTTTGTTCTAATTTAATCCTTCCCTTACTGCCCTTTTCTTTAGTGGTGTGTCTGAGCATCTCCTTTACTTCTTTACAATTTTCTTCTTTAAAAGTTCCCTCTTTAGGCCATTGTAATTCTCCTGATGTCCTGTCATGCCATTTTACCATGCATTTTCTGATATACTTTTCATCTTCCTTGTGTTTAGCTATAATTATGTCTACGGGTGTTGCTGGCTTTGGCCATGCGTTTTTTCCACGGCAGAATAACTTCCCCATCACACACTTTTGTCCCGTCTTATAGTGTGATTTTTTGTGCCTCTTTTCTCGCTTATTTCTTGTAGTTCTCTTAGTGTGCGTCTTATGACTGCTGCTGGTCTTTAACAATTGTTTTTTCTTTATATGTTTGTTAAGCATTAATTTTGTGATGATGTCAGAATCAGAGGCGTGACTATTTTGTCAAGGGTCTGAAAAATTATTCTACCGTCTGGGCCTATAGGTATCAGCGTAAATTCACTATTATTATTTATCACCCACTCACGATACAGCACTACCGGACCGCTTTCGTGATCAATTAATCTATATCTTTTTACTTTCCGTCCTCCCGTTCCTTCCTCTAAACGCAATATGTCAAAAACTGGGTATTGTCGCAGCAGTGAAATGAGCGGAGTTAAACCAGGGGGTCCTCCTAGTCCTCCAAATTCTAGCGTACTATTTATTACTCTTAAACGAACCTCTCTAGGAATTAACCCTAGGAAAGAGCTCATTTCTTCATTCTAAAATATGATGTAAGTATTAGAGTGTGTGTGTTACAGTTGAGGTCTAATACGTCAGGTATTAATGAAAGCCTAAGCGTCCACTCTCCCTTGTCACACTCTATGTTTTTAAGTAGGTCTTTTCCTGGATTATTCAACAACCATCTATTTGTTTCACTCTGATCCGATTCTGAAATTCTAAACTCTCGTTCACACTTGGTTGTGACTCCTTCTTCACTTATCTGCTCGTCCCAGTTAATTACTCTGAATCCGCTTAACATTTGTTTTTATCTAATATATATTTAATATTTATAACCTAGGTGCATTTATTATTTTATGCACTATATTTATTATCATTAGTGTTGTGTCGTCGACTACACTACACGTAAAGGTACCTTTTGTATCTTACTTAAGCTTATCTTTTAATAACTTATATGTTGCTGCACATGTGTACACTAGTCCAAAGAAATTATAATTTTATAATACTACTAGGCTGGTACATTCAGTACCTGTACCACTCTCCCGTGTCACAGAAGAAGCTGATGTCACAGTGAGGTCTGTGTCTGGTAGCGCATCACTGATTATGTCACAGACAAGACTATGTCACAGTAAGCTCTATGTCTAGTGACATGTACCTCAGCCAAACAATTCCTTTAATATTACAGATATTATCTATCACTTATATGCTATTTTCTTAGATTCTTCTATTTAAATTTATAGCAAATCAGAAAATCCAATTTTTGGTCTTCTATGTTCTTTTTTTAGGCTAATTCTAATACTATATCCCTCTTAACTAGGCCTTATATTTTCTTACACACATACATAAATTCAATACAGACTTTTCACATAACACACTCACATTTAAGAGACACACATACAAGACATATGAACAATACACCAACACAAGCGCTTTCTACTACAATTTCAAAAATTTGAGTACTCAGAACAATTTCAACAATAAAATATTTTATCACACAACCTGGGCCCAGAAAACATCAATTCCACCTGTAGGAATTTTCAAATAGCGCTCACCTACAGGAATTTTCACTCTACACCTGGCTGCACACGCGTCTCAGAACGGTGAGTCACCTATATGTTCTGTGCCTAACGGCGGACTCAGGAATTTTTCACCTACCACGTCTGGAGCCGCAGCTCCTACTTAGTGTATTGCAGGAATTTTTCGTGGGTCCAGCCCCACTGGTTGGCAAGTTTCCTCGTCAGGGCTTGACCCAACACAGTGGCGTTACCTCACTTATCACACAACGTATAAAATAGTAATAAAGAGAATATAAAACAAAAATCACAAAACAAAATAAAACTTATGGAGATCTCTTAATACTTCGTTACTTCATCCAGTCTTTTACTTGTTAACATAAATTTTACAATCAATTTAAATATAGTAATTAATTTATCAATATTGGCAACTTAAATTTTACTTTGTTCAATATACCTTAGGAGTACCTCTCTCCAGCTGGAAACACGCACACTAACAGACCATGAACTTCTAATGCAGAAATTTGATCAAACAGGTTTTCTGCTTACCTTTTCTTATGCCGGCAAAAGTTGATGGTCTGTCAGCCCGCGCCGGTCCCAGGTCCCCGGAGGAGCCCTCCGTAGAGGCAATCACGTCGGCAGGGTCACCAATAAATGTGGGAGATTTTTCTCCTACACTAGTTACAGTTGCCTTAATTACAAATATTACACAAAAACTTAACTTTAAAAAGAACCAAAGAAAAGACTCCGGACTCCTTGTAGATCTGGATGAAGTAAGGCAGGATTTATTGCAGCAATAAAACCAAGTGAGCCAGCTTAGCAATGCCTAGGTTGTAGTCCCAAGCACCTCCAAGACCTGACTGAAGTACTGTGTCATGGGCACTTCTTTTATACAGTTTTCAAGGGGAGGAGCGCTCAACTAGCCCTCTCCCCTGTACATTTTTTCTTATTTCTTATCAAATTATTAACCCATTGTAATCCAACTTTTTCCAAGTATTGTCACCCATTGTAATTACATTTTCTCTTATCTTGTTTGCTTACGTCATATACCTCGTCATCTGACTCCATATCTTTTCCCCATTATAGTCTATTTTTCTTTCAAATTATTTTCCATTATCTTTACACTAAGTTTGTTTATTATTAAAAAATATAGGGGCGGCGCTTATTTTACTATATATTCTTAGTTCTTCCGGGTTACTCTACAGTTCTCGACAGACAGGCCATGGGTAAGCATCTCTCTCGCACTCATTTTAATTATTTGTCTTATTTTCCTAATTTGTTGTATTTACGCATTTTATTTTATTGTTATAGCTAAGTGCAACTGCCCAAGCACTGAATACATCCCTTTGGACGATTCGGACAGCCAGGACAGTCCAGAGCACAACTCCTTTGAGGATTACACTCCTACTGAACCTGTTGCTGACCGAGCCTCAGTGAGTTTTTGCCAAAATGAGTCTGATGGATCATTGACACAATTTCTTCATAAGAACGGTCTTACTTATGCCAGGAAAGATGACTCCGGGCCTGGTCCTTCTAAGAGACCACGTCCGGAGGCACATAGCTCCCCTTTACTTTCCTTCAGGCCCGTGCGACCAGAGTCTAGTACTCCAGCCCAGTCTCTCTTAAGGCCTGTTGGTCTAAGAAGCGTCAGTACTCAGACTGATTTTAAAATGTCTGTTGGCACCCAAACTGATTTTCCTGAAGCGCCTACACCACTTTTGAATCGTGGTATTTCTGTTTTTATTCCTCACACTGATCTTCCCATCAATGTGGTTCTGGGTCAGAGAAGGCTTGATATTTAATTTCTTATGCCTTTTGTTATTTGATGCTTACCCAGGCCCCCTATTTTACTGTACTTTTATATGTTGGGCCTTATACTTTGTATTTTTATTTTATTCACTATGTAGGTGCACATGCTATTTTATTTTGTGCCTACTCTTATTAAACTTATTATTCATTAAGCTGAGTGTGTGTCTTTTGGTTATTTGTCTGTGTCCCTTTAAATTTGACATGTCTGCACATGTATCCAGCCCCTGTTACATCACAGTTAAGATCACCCCATGTCTGAGGAGATTACCTCATGTCTGGGGCTATTGGCATTACATAATGTCTAGGGCATCAGCTGACATTACATCATGTCTAGGGCTAATATCAGCTGACATTACATCATGTCTAGGGACATCAGGTACTTTTGGATGCTCAAGGTACAAAGATTACATCATCCCTAGGGTCTGTTTGGTACACACTGTCCCCTAAGCATCTCACATCCAAGATGGCTACCTGTCTAGAATTCGTTTGAGTTCGTGCTGCCTGTTCTTGCTACTGTGACATCACACTGTCCTTAGCTCACCTCTGTCTCCTTACCTTACCTCTATGTTCTTTTACTAAGATCAATAGTTTCTATCATATTGTTGCATGCATAAGTATATTTAATTAAAATATGCTCACATCAGGAACTACAGTAGTTATACCAACCAAAAGCAAGTTATTTTAAAAGACAGATAAAGCATGAATAACCAATCAAACATTTTCACATATCGTATTAACAGTCACCCTCAGCCAGGTGGACAACTTCATTCAACATTCATACACTAAAGCCAGGGTTCGGTTGTACCCCAGTTTAGTTCATTTTCATTAAAGTGAAATGAAAAAAGACATGCCTAGTTATTTATTTATTATGAATCTAACTTGTATACATACTGTATAGAGTAAACTTGCACAAACTTGCAAAACAGTGGCAAACTGATAAAACTGATAATACCTTTCTTTCAAAAAGAAAAGAAAAGAAAAGAAAATATTCATCACTCACCCAAGTTAGCTGCCTAATACAGTATGTTGCTACAGTAACAACATCCAAACATTCAGTTTATTACCTTATCTGTCCGATGCATCAAAGTTGAAAATTATGTAATTCTGACTAGCAAATTATAGTTTAGGTTAGAATATAAATAAATGTTTAAATAATATATTTTCTTTACAAATATATATTTATATAAGAAAATATATTTTTCTTTAATATAGTCAAGTTTTTTTTTGTTTTTTTTGGATTTTTCCCCGATTTTCTCCCTAATTTAGTCGTGTCCAATTCCTCCCCGTCACTAGGGGGCTCCCACATTAAGGCTACTACTACCACTCAGCCGGGAGGGCCGAAGACTACCACGTGTTTCCTCCGAATCACGTGACGCCAGCCGACCGCATCTTTTCGAACTGCTCGCTCGCGCACCGTTGGGGGCGGCGTAACACACTCGGAGGACAGCGCTATCCGCTCCTTCCGCTTGCATGAGCTCACAGACGCCCCTGATTGGCTGTAGAGCCGTGATTAATGTCGGAGCACTATGTACCTCTCATCCCTCCCCTCTGAGAGAGCTCGGCCAATCAGCTCTCTCTAGACCTCCGGCTGCGAGAGGTTACAGCACCACCCGGGATTCGAACTAGCGATCTCCGGATGATAGGGCGAGCGCTTTAACCACTGCGCCACTCGGAGGCGTCAAGTTTTAACATAGATAACATAGATGTAAAATCCAAATAACGCGGCACAAAGCTACAATTTTAATGCAAAAAAAAAAAAAAAAAAAAAAACCCACACACAAAAATAACACAGTTACAACAATGTAAAGAAACAGAACAGCTGCAGCAGCACATGCAAGACAAAGACCAAACTAAAACACTATAAATAAAGGTGCAGGCAAGTAAAATTAGCATCACATGACTGTGATATGAGGGCAGTGGAAATTGGGAACTCCAAGAGTTTAGAACAAACTTTAACATTAGAATTCTACAGAACAGTCCTTAATAGCCTCTCATGTCAATTCCTCTGATAGTGAGGTTGTGAGTGAAGAGAGCAGAAAGCATCCTTAATCTTCATTGTTAAAGCATGGTATAAGCACTGGACTGGAACCACACATGAGGACCAGGTTGGAGCTTGGCATAGGGGCTGTGACAAAGCTTGAAAGAGGTCCTGATACTGAACTTGACGTTGGTCAGAGTTTAGCAGAGTGAATAGGCCTAAACTTGGCACAAGCGCTGGGCCAGGACTTCACATGGCCATGTGCTAAAGCTTGTTCTGGGAATGGGCCGAAGCTTGCAATGGGCATAGTGTTTGTGCTTGATGCAATGCAACTTGACATAAGAGCCATACAATAATGTGGGTGACAGGTCAACGCTGGGTGGAATTTTACATGGACACCTTGCAGGTACTTGGCATGGGCACTCAATTGCAGCATGACATTGGCAAACGGCTATAGCCTGGCATGTGCACTGTGACCACTGGGGAAATCTTGCCTCAAAGTTGGGTGGCAGGGCAGTATGGGTAGTAGCAGCAGTATGAATTTGCAGCTTGGTGGACAATCTAGCATAATGTTTTTAAACCTAGTCCTAGTTGGGCATCCTTATATTCGGCGATATCGTCAGCATGGTTTTCCTGAAGCCAGATGATGGCATGCTACGACATGACATACAAGCTGGTGGTGTAGCAGCAAGTCCTTGAAACCAGAGTGAACACCTGGGCATCGTTGGGAAAGTGCATGGCTGAGCTGGGAGTGTACAGAGTATGGCAGAGCCTACATAGCATGGTTTAGGCATAGCATGGTATGGCATATCCTATCATGGAACCTTTGCTCTGTGCTTTCAGTATTTCACTGGAGCTCTGCAATGTTGGACTCCTCGTGGAGCTCTGTATTGAATTTGCTGTTGATTATTAGGAAGAACTACAATGTGCTGCATAGCACTATTTTTGGGCAGCTATTTTGTTTTGTAATATAAACCATGGACAAAAGTTGAGTTTGCCACTGATCATTATTGACTTAAACACATACTAATATATGAGCATGATTCAAAAAATGTCCACACTCTCGCTGTAGACTATAATTAATTACATTTTAGAAAATAATCTGTTTATTTTTCAATACATTTTGTCCATCTGTCAACAAGGTTTCATATTACCTCATTAAAAAAACATTTAGGCTGAGCCACAACACACTCAACAGAAGTGAATCTTGGTCCTTCTAGGGCTGCTTTCAGGGGAACAAACAAATGGAAGTCCAAAGGAACAAAGTCAGGTCTATAGGGAGGATGCTTTAATACCTGAAAATGAAGATTTGCTGAGTGTGGGCCAAAGTGTGCAGATGTGCATTTTCATGCAGGATCACAACGCCCTTGGTAGCAGTCTTCTGCTCTTAACATTTACAGTTTGTCATTTGGCAAAAGCTTTTATCCAGAGCAACTTACAAATGTGCTTTGAAGTTTCCATCATTGGATAGATCCTTACACTAGGTTACAAGTTATAATAATAATTATTATTATTACTTTTTTTCAGTTAACCCAAACACCTAAGAAACTGATTGCTCTTTAGTTGCTGCTAAAAGATTGCCAATGACTCAGCTGTATGGACATCTAGATGACGTTAATTCCACCATCTAGGAACCTCGACAGAAAACAGTAGATGCATGTCAATAAGCATCTCGCTATAATGAGCACCGTTGATTGTTGAACTTTTTTTCCTGTTAATGTTGTTAAATACTAGCTCTGAAGAATGAAAAAAAAATGTTTGCAGGTTTCTAAATGCTTCGTTTTATGCTCTTCCGTGAGTTGTTTCATCACCATGTACACTCTCAGACTCCCTCCCCCAAAGCAGACAGCAGGTAAAGATGTGCAGGCTGGGATAGACTGATAAAAACCAGCATATCTCTGCATTGGGATGGGGTTTATTTTGAACTTTATTTTTCATATCTTCATTCAAAACAAAAAAGCAGTCAATTTACTCAATATGGTCACACATTTTTTTTTCTTGTCGCTAAAATAAAAAATGCTCTGGAAAGTAATTTTTTCCAAACCATCCTTATCCATTTAACATTAAAATGACCATTTGTGCATGAAGTACTTTCAGGGCATCATAAAGAAGGCATTGGTTTATGGTTCAAAAGGTCCCAGGTTACTTAACCCTTAAGTACTCAGATATATAATAAGATAAAAATGTAAGTTGCTCTGGATAAGGGCGTCTGCCTAAATGTACTTCTTTATCGTGAGGCCAAACCTGCGGTGTACTGTACACCACTATAGTGTAAACACCAGACTTGCCTGTTTCATTTAAGATGTAAGCACTAGAAGAAAAGAAATGTTACTTTGACTTCAGTTGATGCTGTGGGAACTCATGACGATTTAATGTCCCTGCTAAACTTAGGGTTGAGAAGACCTTTCTGCCTTTCCAAATAGGATTTCCTAATTGAGGAGTATTTTTAGGGGTGTTTTTCCTATTAAGGAGCTGGAAAGTTTAATGATTCTCCAAGCACCTGGTGGTTGTCATAAAACTCACTTTATATACAGGATATACACTATGCTGTTCAGCCATGACATTATGGTTACCCATCTAATATTGGGTAGGTCCCCTTCTTTGTTACCTGACAGCTTTCTACTGGGACAAGCAACAGCTAAAGTAGCTTTTCTATTGGATCGGACTACACATGCCAGCTTTGGATCACTTTTGGCCCTGACCAAAAAACAAGAGATGCAATTTTGGAGTTGTTCTGACCCAGTTGTCTATCCATTACAATTTGTCCCTTCTAAGAGCCACATTTTCATCTCATTACAATGGCGGATGGAAGTGGGTGGGATACATTAGGCTGCAGGTGAACCTCTTTTCCTTACAGTAGGTTGATGTGTTGGAAGCAGAAAAAATGGGCAAGCATAAGGATTTGAGAGACTTTGGCAAGGGCTAAATGTTGTTATTGTCAATATTATTATTTCTGGACTACAGTGCATTAATCTGTTCACTAAAATTATCCTGTTCATATATACAAGAAACCTTGATGTGTCATAATGGTTAGAACTATTGAATACCTTGGAATTAAGAAATAGGACATGATTATGACAGAGACAGAATTTTTTTTCTATTGCCACTGAGGGATGTGTCTTTTCCCTAGCCCTGAAACATACCACTTAATCATATAAATAAGGTTGTATGGTATGAGTCATGTGCAGGAATTACATCTAAAACTCAATGATAATGCAAAATAATTATTGAACTGCTTCAGATAATACCTTTCAGGATTAGGGAAATAGCTAAATTTCTTGATAACTGAATTTTGGACAATTTAATAAATTAACATGAATTTCAAGCCCAGAAAACCAACCACTATAAAAAGTACATGTCACTGGAGAAATAATACTCACATAACTAGCTCAGACACTGGTGAATCTGAAGTTCCATTCACTGCACATTCAATATGATTCCTTCTTTTTCTAAACATGAAGTATACTGAACATAATCTAAAGACAAATTTGAGGAAAATCACTTGCAAGTCCACCACCAAATCTTGTGCAAGACATAAATGTAGAAAATGATTTGATTTGACAATGATTTGATAATTGTCAACATTTATGTACTGTATGTGTATAATCCATTAATTTAATAAATGGAGTATTCTAAATTGCATTATACACAACCAGTCTGGGCAAGTTTGGACATGTTTGATCAGTATTTACTCTTTGTTATTTATAAGACATGTATAACAATGGTACATTAATCTTACAAACATACAAACTACAAAAGAAAACACATGGAATTATTTAGTAAACCTATCCAAGTCTCTCATCAGATTCACAAGGTAGTCACCTAGAAAGGCTTTCAATTCACAGGTGTGCCTTGTTAAGAGTGATGTTTCTTGCCTTCTTAATATGCTTTAGCCCACCAGTTGTCTTGTGGAGAGGAAGGGTGGATACAGAGTCAACAGCCATATTAGTACTACTGAACTAAATCCATTTTATACCAGGAAATATTCAGTTATGTAAAGAGAAAAAACAGTACTACTGTTAGAAGTGAAGTCAGATTATCCAAATAAACTCAAGAACTTTGAATGTATCCCCAATGCAGTTGCCAAAACCATCAAATGCTTTAATGAAACTAGCACTCATTTATATGACAAAAAAAAAATGCTTTTCTGAATTATTGTAACAGACATATTTCAACATACACTGTTCAGGCCATTATGGTCGAATTGCGGAAGAAACAATTCTTCAGAAGAACGACAAGCAGATAGACTTGCTAGGGTAAGAAACATATGTAAGAAATGGTCATTAGATCAGTGGAAAACTCTTAGATCAGTGGATCGTTCCTTTGAAGAGTCAAAATTTGGTTTTAACCTCCAAGTTTTAGATGTACAGAGGGTAACAGTTCCTGAATGTACAGTTCCTGAATGTGTGGTGTGGAAGCATGGAAGAGGAGATGTGATAGTATGGGGGTGCTTTCCTGGGGACAGTCTTGATGAATTGAGGGCACACTTCATGCCATCCCAACTGGTTTGCGTTAAATGGGACTATCATGGAGATTTAATATGCTCAGGGGGTCTGTAGGGTCGGACATACAGTAAAGCTCTTGAATTTTTTTGTAATTCTCTCAGCACTGCACTGTCTGACCTTAGGGTGAATGTGGTGGGATATCTATTTATGGGAAGATTGGCAGCTGTCTTGATTGCTTTCGACTTGTGAATAATCTTTCTCACTAGGGTTTTATAACCCTTTCCAGATTGATGTGCAGCAACAGTTGTATCTCTAAGACTACTGCTTATATATTTCCCTTTTGGGATTGTCTTAACACACACATGAATGCTCCAGACTATCAAACTGCCAATACTCCTGCTTTCATGGATGTCTGCATACTTGCTGTTGATCAATTATTCAAGGGGTAATGGTTAGCTGCACCTGACTGCCACTTACCCTCTTGAATCCCATTGAAGCAGTAAGGGTTAATTAGTATTACCCACATGTCTTTTGTTTTTGGCTTAAACTTTGTTAAATAAAAACTTTGTTGCTTGCCTCAGGTTGTATTTGCTCAATACAAAGACCCACTATGATCACTCACTCATCAATCCTGTATTCAGGGTCACAGGGGGCCTGGAGCCTATCCCAGGAGACTTAGGGCACATGGCAGGGTACACCCTGGACAGGGTGCCAATCCATCACAGGGCACAGACACACATACATACACTCACTCATTCACACACTACAGGCAATTTGGGAATGCCAATTAGCCTAACCTACATGTCTTTGGACTGTGAGAGGAAACTGGAGTACCCAAAGGAAACCCACCAAGCACGGGGAGAACATGCAAACTCCATGCACACAGAGACGGGGATCGAACCCGGACCATGGCGGTGCAAGGCGACAGTGCTAACCACTACACCACCATGCCGCCCCCACTATGATCTGATAATTTTATTTTGTTATTACATATAATTAAAAGAGAGTCTACTAATATGTAATATACACACCAAGATAAATAATTTAATAAACCACTTTTAATGTGACCTATAACCTGTACAACTCAACTGAAAAATAAATGTAATTTATTTATTTTATTATATATTTGCTTTGTTTTTGGGGAGGGGGGCAGGGAGGTTTTGGGCGAGAAAGTAATTGAAGTATCAGTCTGGAAAAAGCTACAATGCCATTTCTAATGCTTTGGGACTCCAGCAAATAAAGGTGAGAGCTGATTTAGCTCCACAAATGGAGAAAACATGGAACTGTGGTGGATGTCCCAAGAGTAGTTGGCCTAAAAAAGTTGGCCTAATAAATGAGCCAAGAACATTTAAAAATCTGCAGCCTCACTTGCCTCAGTTAAGGTGAGTGTTCATAATTCAACAATAAGAAAGAGACTGGTCGAAAATGGCATCCATGGAAGAATTCTAAGGATAAAGCTACTGTTGCCAAAAAAGAAAACAAAGGCTTGTAGCACATTTGCTGAAAAACATCTTGATTATTCCTAATACTTTTGGGCAAATATTCTGTGGGCTGATAAGACAAAAGTGTAACATTTTTGAAGGCTTAAAACTAACATAGCATTTCATAAAAAGAACAGTCAAACATGGTGGTGGTCGTGGGATGGTGTGGGGCTGCTTCAGGACCTGGACAACCTGCCATAATTAATGGAACCATGAATTCTGCATGGATGAGTGGGCAAAAATTCCTCCACAGTGATGAGACTCATTGCCAGTTAATTAAAATTCATGTCACTTAATTGATGTTGTTGCCACCAAAAGTGGCACAATCAGTTACAGTTAAACGTTGGATTGCGAGCATACTGTACTTCATTCTGGAAGTGCGCTTGTATATCAAAGCACTCGTATATCAAAGAATTTTCCCATAAGAAATAACAGAAACTCTAAAAATATTCATATGAAAATAATTAATACAAAATGTAAAGTAAAAAAAAAATTAACCTGCACTATACCTTTGAAAAGGATCCAGAGGTTACTTGTTAAATATCCAGTTTCCAGAGTCCAGTCAGAGAGCAGAGAGACAGTGTTTTTGTGTGCACGGGTGCGTGTGAAGCTGAAGTAAGACAAGAGAGGAGAGGAGGAGGGAGGGGGCTAATGTGTAGGATAACTTTCACACACACATGCACACACTCACAAACACGCATCTCTCTGCTCTCTGGAAACTGGATCTTTAAAAAGGAACGCCTCTAATGACACTTGCTTTTGCTTTATGTGCACGCACACACACATGTGGTTACAGTGTTATAATAAACAATGCACACATGTACGGATGTTGACTATACAAGTGACGCAGGTGCACTGAGACTAAGCATGGGAGATGATTACCCACAATCCCACAGCAAGAGAAGAACCATTGGCTCAGCTGTGATCATGTGATGCTCAGACAAAGTGCATACATATTAGACGTATGTCAAGACCTCGCTCGTTTATCTAGATTGTCTTGTCTTGCAAAAGACTTGCAGACCAAGTTACTTGCAATCCAAGGTTTCACTGTATTAGGTTTAGGGGGCAATTACTTTTTTTCGCATAGGGCCAGGCAGGTTTGGACAGCTTTTTCCCCTTAACAAATTAAATTCTCATTCAAAAACTGAATTTTGTATTTATTCGAGTTATCTTTGTTCGTAAAATATTAAAATTGGTTTGATGATCGGAATATATATATATATATATAGACACATTTATCTCAGATTAATTATGAAATCTATAGACATTATCAACAATAAAGAATGAATGGGGCTAGACAAAAGGCTGTATTCAATTTGAGCATGTACTAAAAAGTAGTCCAATATAAATTCTTGTTTAATTTTTTTTTTTTTTACAGGAATTCATTTCCCTGGAGTATTTAATTCCTGAGATTTTTGATAGCTTGTGTTTTACTTGTATTCAACTATGATACGAAATTTAGAGCACTAACAAATCCAGTTGCATTATGTCTGCGTGCTGCCTGGTATGCGTCAGGTTAAGTCAACTCTGATGGTTACTGGCTCCATTGTACTAGCTACAGTATGGCTGGATGCAGAGTCAGTGGAGTAAATGTGTGAGCCATGCTGTCCCTTTATGCTGAACAGAGAGAGCAGCTCTTTTGTTTTATTCACAGGCTCACTGACCCTGTCCTCTACAAATCACTGAGTAAAAAAAAGAGGTGCAAAGTAAACCTTTATCATGGGAGGGGAAAGTACCTTTTATGATTTGACAAAGGCTCTGCTAATGGGGGTTATCTATCCTGAGCTTTCAAAATGTCACATTCCAGCCTTGTTCATTTGCATAACCTCTAAAGCATTTCACTGAGTGTGAGTGCATTGATTTAGTCGACGTCTCGCAAGGCACTTGCCATGTTGACACAGTCAACTCCATCAGTTTTAAGGCACTCCCTAATCCATTAAGTGGACTCTCTAGTAGGTACTTCGGTGAACCTGCCACAGGCTGTTTCCATGATGCTTCACATTATAGCTCAGAGCATATATCAATACATTATCATTGTGCAGCCCGTTAGTGTCCATGAGAAATTAATTAGGCTCAGAATTGATTATACTTCAGGAGGTGTCCTTGTCTCTGTATCATTACCAATAAAATATAATGATGGAATTAAACCTTCGTTATCATCACAAGACTCTGACATGGATATTTTTTTAAAGAAAAGGATAGAAAAATTATTTATTTATCAGCAGATGAAACATTACAAAATAAATTAACATTATAGTACAATTTTTTTGTGGTAGATACACTTTTTAAGCACAAATTGTGCACTTAGCTCTGCATTATCAAGTAAAGCAGGATTCTTTGTCTTTTTGTTGTTAGGATGCAAACCCTATACTCCAGAGAGTTGCAATTTACTCACATTTTAAACTGTAAGTTAACTGCCTATGTGGAAAAAAATGGATATTAGAATGCCCAATTTGAACAGTTTTGCATATGGCAATACAAATACAAGTTTCACTGCTCTCCCTCATGTGCATTCATTTGATGAAGCATTGTACAAAACAAATGGGAAGTCAGCACAAAGAATGAGTGGATAAATTCACTGATTACCATCCCAATGCAACCTGGAGATGTAACTTTTAACAGGTTATGATAACTGAACTGCTGGTGGTGCTCCAAAACTAGTATGGACTTTATCGTTAATTGGAGAATATTGGAGAAGTCAGACGCTGAGTGAAGGGAAGTGCGGTGTATTTAAGGTGTGCTGTTGATGTGGATCAGATGTGCATGTGATTAGAACTTGGGTGATTGGAAACAGAGACGGATGTCACGTGTGGAGAGTCAAACTTGTTGTCCTGGATGGAAGGTTGGAGTATCTGCTCTCCTCACGTCGGCGGCGATGCGTTGTCACCGAACTGCTCGCTGTAGCTGTCAATGAGCCGAGTCCCAAACCCTCTCACTCTCCTGGAACCAGTAATTCACAGCTGGTACTTCAGATGGTGCCCCATTCCAAGGGAAAAGAGGCGGTTGATAGCCGAGTACGCACTGGAAAGGGGTGAGTCCTGTAGTGGGTTGACAGAGTGAGTTTAGTGCATACTCGGCCCAGGCAATGAATTGGCTCCAGGAGTGCTGGCGGTCGTGGCAGAAGGTACGGAGGTATCTGCCTATCTCCTGGATCTTACGTTCAGTTTGTCCGTTACTCTGAGGGTGGTATCCGTCACACCTAGAAGTTGAAAGAAGGCCTTCCAGAACTTGGAGACAAATAGTAGCTAAACTTGACGATCGAATAAGATGGTCGAATATTCCCTAGGTGAAGGGCCTCCTCGATGTACTATTCCATGGCTCTTTGCTTAGGAATGGAGAGCGAATAGATTTTTCCCTTGGGCACTGGTTCACCGGGGAAGAGATCAATAGCACAGTCCCATGGTCGATGAGGTGGCAGCTGCGTGGTTTGCCGAGGGCAGAAGATGTCCTGGAAAGAGGAATAGACCTCGGGGATGCTAAATGACTGCTCGACCCTCGAACTCTCCAGTGATGTGGTGTTTACCAGGAGGATGGGTTTTACCTGCATGCATTGATCTAGGCAGTTGGCTCCCCACTTTAGGATGTCTCCATTATCCCAGGAGATCACGGGCTGATGCTCGACGTGTCCTAGTATGATGTTGTAGGTGGATCACTCCAGAACAAGCAACCTGATATGTTCTGTGTGGAGCCAGCCTACCCGTATGTGTAGGAGAGGGGTGACGTGACAGACCAATCCTCCCCGAGGAGGGGCTCCGGTGATACAGCAGATTTTGAATTGCGTGGAGTGGAGATGCAGGGGTATCCAGAGGCACCAACACAAGGCGGAGATGAAGTTGCCAGCTGACCCCAAATCCAGGAGAAGCTTTACTGTAACAGAGCCATCAGCAGTATCAATTACAATACTAGTGGTCAGAGGAGTCATGGGTTTACATAGAGAAGGAAAGTTTCTTGTCTACCAGGGGACGAGGAGGACATCGAGGACATGTCCCTTCTCTGCACAGTAAAGGCACAGTCCTTGTGTCAGCCAGCGTTGTCTCTCAGTAGGAATGAGAAATGATGAATGACTGTTGGTCCACCTGCATGGGTTCCAGAGCCGATTTCACCTCCGGTGACCAGAGAACTGCGGGTGATCCTCGAATTACGGATGCTTCATCAGTGCACTCTTGTAGATGGCTGGCAACTCGGATTGGTGTGCACATGAACCGCTTTAATCCTACCGAGTAATCCTATGCCGCGAGTTGCAACCTCAGATGAGGGTTGAGTCCTTGATGAAATTTTGTCAATAATGCGGCTTTGTTCCACCCACTGGAGGCTTCCAAGGTCCTGAAAGTCAAAACATAGTCATTAATGTTGGTGTTACCTTGACTCAACTTGAACAGCTTCTCTCCAGAGGTGGACGCATCAGCCTCTTGGGTAAATACTTCCCAGAAGTAGTTGACAAAATCGTAGCAGTTCTGCACAACACTGCCATTTTGTTGCCAGATGGCCTCAGCCTATTGCAGTGCTTTGTCCGTAAGGAGGGAGATGATATAGGCGATTTTCGATCGGTCAGTAGGAAATCTAAGAGGCTGCATTTCAAATGTAAGAGAGCACTGGAGCAGAAATCCGTTGCAGTTCTCCGGGTCGCCACTGTAGGGCGCTGATGTCGCAATGGGACTAGCGTGCGCGGAAGGAGTAGGAGAAAGAGAGGTTGTTGCAGGAAGTGGAGCTGAGGCGGCAAAGATATGGAGGAGTTGCTCCATCAGCTCGAATACTGGATCTGAGCCTGATGATGATGGAGCTGGTGGACATGTGTAGATGAACAGGTACGTGGCTGAGTCTGTTGTCCATAGATGAAGTCAGACGCTGAGTGAAGGGAAGTGCGGTGTATTTAAGGTGTGCTGTTTACGTGGATCAGGTGTGTATGTGATTAGAACTCGGGTGATTGGGAATGGGGATTGAGGGTGGAGCCTGGTGTTTTTGTGACAGATATAAAGTATAATGTCACTCCATGGTGCAGAGAAACTAGATTATGCTTTTGTTTTGTCTAGGATTGATTATTGTAAGTTTACAGTCTGAATCCAGATTACAGTTTGAATGTTCTAGTAGGTGCATATACTGTACATGCTTTAGGAAGTCAAGAATAAGGTAGGCAGAGTCTTTACTTGAGCTTGAAGCATGTGACTCCCATTTTGTTCACACTGTATTGGCTCCCAGGGAAATGTTGCATTCATTTTAAAATACTACTATCTATAAAGCACTGAATTGTCTTGCCACAAAACCTGAGTAAACTGCTAGTATTCCATGGTCCTTCCCATCAACATGGATCAAAAGGTACAGCCTATTTGTTGGTATCTGGAATAATGAAAACCTCAGAAGGGAGCAAAGCATTTTAAACAAATACTCATAGTATAATATTTTTCCAATGAATGTTTGGAACCCAAAATCAAACATTTGTTTAGTCAAGCTATTAAAAAAAAGATACATTGACCATTACCCTCCATTGCAAGGTAGTATCAAAAAGTTTTGAGACCAGTTTTGTAACAAACAAACCGATGGTAGCACAAGGCTGCCCGCACAGTCACAGGAAGCGCTGACCTTCATAAGTCAGTGTGGCAAAAGACAGAGTCCATCGAGCTGTGCAACTCCTGCTATTCTGACCATGTGGGTTACCATGTATATTATTTCATCGGGGACAGCAAGTTAGAACAAAGTGAATGTAAAATTCTGCATGGAATTGGGCAAATCTGGCATAGAAATGTCTGACATGATTTGACAAGTTTGCGGCGATACTAAAATCAGGGCGATCTAAGTGTTTCGAGTGGCACTTGCTCTTTAAAAGCGAAAGAACATCCCTGAAAGACGACGAGAGATCAGGAAGACTTTTAACAAGCTCAACCCCTGAAAATGTGCATGATGATCACTGTATGCCGAAAATGATCAAATCTGTAACTCATGCATCTTGAAACATTTTGAAACATTAATCATGAAGATGGCTCAGATTGCATTGATACAAACAGTTTCACTATTATGACAGCTGACTTGCTTGAATAGTTTAAGGACTGAAATTCACTCAATATGCTTGTCTCCATCAGACAACAGTTGTTACCCTCAACAAAATGGAGTTTATATGAATTCAAACACATTTTGTGTTATACAATTTGAACCTCAGAGCACCACATTCTTCCTCATATCATTTCATTGAGTTTTTTTCTGGATGGCTGATTAGAGGGATAAAATTTTTTTAATTTACAGTTTATACATTGGACAATTTCTGTCTGTATGTCTGATATTAAATGATGTTTGTTCATATTTGTTAATAAACCTGCATTTTTTGTCATATCTCAAGATTTTTCGTGGTTTGTGTACCACTTTATATCAGCTTTTAAACTGCCATTTTCACTTCAAACCGAATGCATTTAGGAGAAGGTCTCAGACACAGCGTGATGAGAAGCCATAACAAATGTATTGTTAATGCCTCACTGTGAGCACATTTTGTGGTGACATTTGTGTTTTTGATACACCTCCAGATGTGCATACATTTTGCCCTGGATGGTTAGCCGTAGATACCCAAGGGTATCACACGTATACCCAAGGTTTCCTCACAGTAGCAACAATACTTATGAGTACTGTCAAGCTGCCATTGAGGACCATTAAGCAAGGTCTTCTGCTCTGACCACAGCTTCCTAACAAGCTATGATAGACAAATAGTAAATTTGTGTGTAAATTACTTGAGACAAAAAGAGAGTTACCAGTATAATGAAAATAATGAATAGTGTGATTCTTCTTTTATTAAAACATCAATATTCCAAATTGTTAGGAAATCTGTGCAATGATGTTTTCATGAAAGAGATAACATGGAACTACACATTTTGAACATTGGTTATATGAACAGGAAATTAGAAAGGGTGTTCAAATTAAACCAGGACCTGTGATGACATTTTTGGTGAAGGGACAACACTGGTTAACATTTATAGAAGACTTCAAGCACAGTATAGATACTAAGTCTCACATAGAACATGTTTTAAAGAAGTTCGTATGTCTGTGAATTGCGAGCATGGCTGAGTTGGCTCGAACCCCACTGTAGTTGTCACTTTCAACATTCACTGAGTGGGATGCCTGAACCTTAAAAACTGATGAATAATTTGTTATTCAAAGAGACCAAAGCATCAAAAAGATGCATTTGTCTCTGTTAGTGATGGGAAGTGTGAATCATTTTAGTGACTTGGTTCTTTGAATCTTTCGAGTCATTCATTTAATTTCATTCTTTTGAATAAAATAAAATGTTACATTTTTAATAAACAGACCCCCAAAATGTCTACATACACAAATTTTGGCTAGAATTCTAGTAATATTGATAATAATATTAATATAATTGATAATATTACAGTGTACCTACAGTAAGGACATATTATGATAGACAGCAGCTCACCTCTCATATCTTCTGGTCCAAGTCTTTTGTACTTTTGAATCTATTGCACTGCATAGCAGTCACGTGACAAAAGAATGAACAACTCGGGCTAGAATACTCATTTAGGAAGATATGCTCTATTCTGTTTCCTGTGTACTGCACTGCAAAGCAACCATGGGAGTCACGTGACAAAAGAACAAATGATTTGGACCAAAAGACTCAAAGGTAACTACTCATTTCTGTTTCCTGTACATAATCTATGGCGGTTTTGTGATGCTTTGCACATGTGCGCCCAGTAGAAAATTAACGAATCAATCTCTGAGACTACTCGTTCTTCTGAGTCACATTAAAGACTCGTTCAAAAGAACAAATCGTTCATGAACGACCCATCACTAGTCTGTGGGAACAGTAACACAATCATGCAAAACACCACTTGCGCATTACAGGACTCTGGGAGTTACCAAGGAAGTCCTGGGAGACCAGCATTTCAGATGTAAAGCAATCAGTCCGATCATGGGTTCGGGGTACTGAGAAATCTTTCTACCTATACAAACACTAGTGAAACACTGGAATAAGTACTTTTGTGCAGCAGGGAATTATATAGAGCAGTAAACAAATTTACCCTCATAACTGTGTTTTCTGAACTATTTTAAATAACTTTATTTTAAAAGTCATATATATTCATCCATTATGAGAATAATTCAGGTATTAATATATCTAAGATTTACCTGCTTAAATAGGAGTCTTTCCAATTTTTTTTCTTCACAGGCCAGTGCATTTTCCTGACATTTCATGACATATGCAGAATTGAACTCTTACAGGACATTGTCACACACACATATACATTTTAACAGCTTTAAAATAAACATAAGACAGGTTAGAATAAAAATTATGGCTATCCGACAATAATTAATTAAAGTTCAATATAGCATTTCAGCACATTTTGAGAAATTATATTGCAGAGATTTGTGCAACTTGAGCACTGAGGCAAGACAAATGTTTCTGTTTTTAAAATAAAGTGCAATACTAGATTGCACAGTTATACCGTATATTACTATATACATACCATATCCTTTCTGTACATTGATAACTCTCACCCTTATACATATGGACCCATACCTGCACTTACCTCATTAGATACTAACTGCATTTCATTGCTATGTACATATATTCTGCACAATGACAATAAATTATAATCTAATGTAATCCAAAGTAAAGGGCTGAAAGAGAAAATAGTGGATGCTTCTGTGTTTTTGTTGGTTATAGGAAAATACCCTAATGCAGCAACATGTTGCAAATCTGCTCAGTATTGAATATGTAGTAACAATAGGAAAAACAGAATTCCCCATGAGCTTAGTTTTCATGGATTGTTGTGTAGCACAGGAAAGCATGGGAAAGTACTGTCATTGTCATTTCACAAAGTTTGCCTATACAACTACTGGATATACCCACAACAGCATGTTTTCCTAACAGACATGACTGGATATAAACATGACTGGATATATATAAAGCAAAACTTTTTGACTTGGGCCATAGAAAAAAATGAAAAAAAGAATAAATGTTATTTAGAAATCTCATTTAAATTCTAGTGACACTAACACTTACTGTCTAAAAGCAATTACTATATTTTGATAAATTAGCATTTTGTTAAAAATGTAAACTAAATAAAAAATAATAAAAATATAACTAAAAATTTATAATTATACTATATTTTTTAATAAGCTTTTGGTAACGATATTTGTTTAATATTCCAACACGATCCTAGGCAAGTGTAGGTTTTTCTTTTTTCTGCTTTCTTATGGATGGGTCAAAAGGCAATTATTGTCAAATATTACTATTTTTTAATTCTTTAAAGGCTCCAGTCACAGTGATGTCTGATTGGTGTTCCAAGACTTTTGTGCAAGAAACTGCTTTACCCTGTATACTATACAGAGGCGTGAGGGGCCTGGAGCCTTGAGGGGGAAAAAGAGCTAATACTCAAGGACTGGCAAAGTTTTGTTAAATTCTGTCTAGTCCATTTTGTCTTGTGAAAAAATTGGCTGGCCAGGCATACAAACATATAGACATACAGACAGAAATTTTTCTGAGACCTCCAATGTATGATCCAATGCTCTTTTATTTATATAGATGAGGTAAAATTATTGACTAATTATTTAAAAGTATTTATTTGTTTATTTTTAATGAATAAGAGACACGGATGTGTCCCTGGCAGACGAGCTAAACATCTTCTACGCTCTCTTCGAGGCTGCAGCTAATGATGCTAATGTTAAAGCTAATGCTAATGGCTGCAGACAGGAAGAGAATGCCAACACCAGAAACGCATTTATCATTTCCAAATTTGACTTGAGGAAAGTCTTCAGGAGCATGAACACCAGGAAAGCAGCAGGACCAGACCGCATCCCAGGTCATCAGAGCCTGCACAGACCAGCTAGCACTTTCACTATGTGTTCACAGAAATATTTAACCTATCCTTATCCCAGTTGGTAATCCCCACAAGCTTTAAAGAGTCAATCATTGTTCCTATTCAAAAGAAACCCCATCCTGCTTCCCTCTACGATTATTGCCCTGTAGTCCTGACTTCAGTAATGATGAAGTGCTTTGAGCGGCTCGTCAGAGACTTCATCATTTCTTCACTACCTGACACACTGAATCTCCAATTTCCTAACTGGCAGACCACAGGCAGAAATGATGGGAAGACATGTCTTAGCCTCCCTCACCCTCAGCACTGGAGTCTCCCAGAGTTGTGTTCTGAGCCCCCTGCTGTACTCACTATACACCTATGCGTGGGCACTACCAACTCCACCACCAGAATTAAGTTTGTTGACGACACCGTCGTGGTGGGCCTGACCTCTGACAATGACGAGACAGGCTAACTGGAGAAGATTATAAATCTGGAGAACTGGTGCCAGAGGAATAACTTTCTCCTGATCAGAAAGCCAAAAGAGCTGATAGTGGGCTTTAGTACAAAGCATCAACCACCACTTCACCATCACATTTCACTATCCACCACTTCAGATGCTTGAGAGACTTTCGACTGCTGTCTAAGGTGCTCAGGAACTTTTACCCCTGCACCATAGAGAGCATCCTGACCGTAAAAATCACACCCTGGTTCGGGAACAGACGAGCTCTTCAGAGAGTGGTGTGATCAGCTGAATGCATTATTTACACCAAGCTCCCTGATCGGCACTCAGTCTACAAGAAGCAGTGCTGGACCAAGGCAAAGAAGATCGTGAAGGACCTCAGTCACACCAACAATGGACTGTTCTCTCTGTTGCAGTCAGGGAAGTGCTTTCGCTCAGTGAAGGCCAACACAGAGACACTGAGGAGAACCTTCTTCCTGCAGGCTATATGGACTCTCAATCCCAAAACCACACAGGACTTAACACTCTGCTCCTACTCATATACAGTACCACTCAGCCCATTACACATTGCACATCAATGCACATTTGCGCACTGTTATGCTGCTATGCTCATGACTGGACATTTCCATTTTAATTCTATTTTTATTTGTATTACTTGTACATAGTGTAAATTTTACAGCCAAACGTTTTCTATATTTTCTATACTGTAATTTTTTGAGTATTATATTATTTCATATTTTATATTCCCTACTTGAACATTTTCTTTTCATTCTTCTTTTAAAATTATATTCTTATTTCATATTCTTTATTTAGAATACTCTATTTTTCTTAAATTTTTAGGTCATGAGGTTGTTAAAATATTTCACTGCATACCATACTGTCCATGTGACAAATAAAATTAGAACTTAGATGGACTCCAGTCACAGTGACATCTAACTAGTGTTCCAAGACTGGCGTGCAAGGTTTGTCTTGTTTTTGCATTGTTTGTATGGGCATACCTCATTGTGATTCATAAGTGGAGTATTTCTAAAATGATCAACCACTGATGCAACCTAGAGTTTTAGAATAGAAAAACTAATTTCTACTTTACACAGAATTAGTATGGTGTGTTGAGAGTAATGCTAATGCACTGCCACAATAGTGGTTTTTGTTCATGTATACTCAGACCACTAAATCGATTGGGTGGTGTAGCATCAGATTGCATGCGTGAGTGAAGCGGCCCAGGGTGATTCATGGGTGGTTGCATATGCTATGATGAAAATCAATGAGGAATAATAATTGAGAAACAACTGAGCGGATTATGGGGGTTATTAACCCATGGAGAGACAGAGAGAGAGAGAGAGAGAAAGAGAGGGAGAGGGAGAGAGAGAACCTTGGAGGCAAAGGAAAACAAAAATGAAATACCATAAGAAACAATACATATTTATGTAAAAGTCATTTGAAATTGGACTATAACTTTTTTGTGTGTGTGTGTGTGTGTGTGTGTGTGTGTGTGTGTGTGTGTGTGTGTGTGTGTGTGTGTGTGTGTGTGAGGGAGAGAGAGAGAGAGAGAGAGAGAGAGAGATTGCCTGTGATTTTTTATTTTAGTTTTTAATTTATTTTGTATAATCAAGTGAGAAATAAGGCATGTGACCTAAGCGTACTGTATATTATCTGTATATTCATTACCACTGTTGCAAAGGGGTAGACAGAACAATGCTCAATATGGAGAAGCAGTTCAATTTACACATAATCAACATAAGTGATCTGACCATGCTACTACAATATCCAATCAAAACAGTTTATCAACTTTCTTAAGTATTTACAGTGAAACACACTATTATATCACATTCTTAGACATTTTTCTTCTTATTACTCAAATAGGTTAATATTTTAGGAACAGACTAACTGGGTGTCTGGCTAACATCAGTTACAACTAATGATTTTTGTCACTGACAGATTTGTACTATATTCATTATTTCCTTTATTATTATTATTATTATTATTATTATTATTTATTTTATTATTTTAATTTATTTATTATTATTATTATTATTATTATTATTATTATTATTATTATTATTATTATTATTATTATTAATAATAATATTATTATTAATATTTTTTTTTGTAATGCAATAATTATAGAAAATTAGATGACTAAAATAACATGTGCATTTCTGAAACTGATCCATAGCTCTTTTTTTGTTTCCCACAGCATAAATATAATTGTGAAGGTATGCAGTATGCTCCAAGTTACATGTCAATGTTTCCATGTGTTCTCTCTCTCTCTCTCTCTCTCTCTCTCTCTCTCTCTCTCTCTCTCGCTCTCTCTCTCTCTCTGCTTATTTTTTCCATTGCTTGTCTGCGCGTCTGTCTGTGGCTGTCCTCTTATACAACAGGTGGATCCTGATGTCAATCCATTGTCAGCTGTGTTACAACCAATGGGATGACCAGGACCCAACCAAAAGAGGAGGAGCTATGAGTTTAGCCCATTGAAGCTGCCCAAGCGTTTTTCTTTGTCTGTTGGCTTGCGGCTCTTGTTAGCTCATGTATAGTGACTTGTTTATTTGTTAGCTCACTGTTTTTGAAGCCTGAATTGTTTTCCTGTTATCTTGTTATTGTATATAGCTCTTGTTAGCCTGTTTGTTGTTTTGTGCTTCTTTCCACCCGTGTACTAGCTCCCTTGGTTTGAGGACAGGGAAGATTGTGCACATGTTTTTCTGACTGTCTTAATACACTAGGTTAAATGGCATGTGTCACCACCTGTATTTCTGGTTAGTTTAGCATAGTGTAGTTACTGTAGGTAGTTTTTTTTTTTTTTTTTTTTGTAGTGTTGATCAGCATTAAGGTTAGCAACTTGGAATACAATGGAGTCTTGATTATTTTTTGTTCATTCCTTTGGCACTGTCCTTGTTCCCTCTCCTAAGGTAGACTAGGTTTTCCCTGTGTCTTGGTTATAGTCTGCACATGTCAATTTGCTGTACGTAAATAAACACTATAATCTACACATTATATCTGACTGTCCTTCTTACGCTGTCACGCCAGCATAAATCATTATTGCTCCTGTACTACCCGAGGCCCTAATTTTGTAGGAGTAAAACACTAATTCATTCTCTTTTTGTTGTATTTTCAGCTAGTGTAGATTTTTGGAATTACAATATATCTGCTGATATGTTTATTTTGATTTTATTTGAATTAAATTTTCATCACAATTACCTGGCCTGACATGTTATAAGTTATCGGTACCAGGAAGCAGAGATTATTTTAGAGTGAAGCTGAATATTTTTTCATGGTTTGAAGGAAATTAGAAGAATGATTTTATAAAACAATGTTTCTCATTTACAGAACTATTAATTCTAATGTTGACCAAGACTGTTAAAAGCCTAAAAGTGTTTTGTGAATACAAGCATTTAACAAGACTGGGGTACTAGCTGCAGAGTTAGATGGGGCGAAAGTTACATTGTTAAGAGTTATGAATCAAGCAACATTCTGTGAGAAAACAAGCAAAATGAAGGCTGGTTTATCTTTAAAACAACACACTCTAGCGAACCAACAAACTGAAGGGATTAACTCAAATTCATTATTATTAAAAACTGTGACTAAAGCACAAACAAATGAGAAATGTAATGCATTGCTGCTTAAAAAAGAGCTTTAGGCAGGTGAGGAATAAGATAGTGAAGAAGGCTGCATTGTAGTAATAAACAGCCGTAGGATGTTCCTATTTTAATTAGTTTTTTTTCTTTAGCCTGTTTAGTCCAACATTGACAAAACCATATTCCAATGAAAAGGCTGTTTCTGAATGCTTAATAATTGTTTTTTACTGAACTGTGAATATTGAAAAATTATTTTACAACATGGCTTCAGGATTGTTATTGACAACATTCTGAAATCAATATTCACAAAACCATGTACGTTACCAGTCAAAAGTTTAGACACACTTCTTATTGCAGGGTCTTTCCTGATTTTTATTTATCTACTGTACATAAAACAATGGTGAATGCATCCAAAATATGCAAAACTCTCCTTTGAACAGTTCATAGTAAGATGTGTCTACTACTACTTTAGAATGGCTCTAATCTGAAGTGGTATTAAGTGATGATTTTTGAGGCTGATAACTCTAAATACACTACTCCTCCTCAGCAGAGGTAAGTTTTCTGTCTTGCTTTCCTGCTATGGCCTTCATGAGAGCCTGATTATTCACATTATTCACAAGTTTTGCAAATGCACTTGACAATACGGTTCTTGCAAAAATTGTTCCAGAAAAGCTGACCTTCTGGTCTTAAAATAATAGCTGACTGTTGTTGGTGTTGCTTATTTATTTCATTCCATATGTGTTATTTTAAAATGACCAGTAAACAAACAATCAATTGAACACACACTCACACACACACACACACACACACACACACACACACACACACACACACACACACACACACACACACACAAGCAAAAACAACAAAACAAACAAACAAAAAAAACATTGAATTAGAATGTATCTTAACTTATGATAAACTTTCGCGGACACTGGTACTGTGCAAGAACGGCATGTGTACAGTATGCACTTTATGTACCACAGATTGAGCTGTGCATTAAGTACTACATTCAGTGTAAGGGTGATGAACACAAAAAAAATTTTTAGTATGACAACACAGTTATTGTTAATGTAGCCTAAGTGTAGCTCCACTTTGTAACAACATTTGGTGGTGTATTCATTAGTACTCTTTGAAAATACCACCATGGATATTCACATAGTGGTTTGGATCATTTGGAACAACAGCCATAGCTGTTGGAATTGCCTGTTAGTTGTGGCTTTGTCTTCTCCTCATACCTAATTAATGAGAAACTTTTAACTTACAGAGTTTTCTTAATTGAAACTACATCCTGCTTATTTGATTTATACAGAGCCCAGTAGTAACTGTATGCACTATAATTTGACTTCATCTCCACCCTGTTAACCTGCATTCATTTGCAGTGATCTATGATGTACAGAACTAGAGTAAAATACATTGATAATTGCAAAAAGGAAAAGGACTATGGAAAAATATCTGTACATTAGAAATACATAGTAAACTACATTACATGCTGATAAAAAGAACAATATTTCCATTTCTTCTGCCCAATTATCTTGGGCTAGTTTGAGGTTTGAAATGTGGTAGGAAATTTTGCTGGAACCTGGTTAAAACTGATGAATGATATTCCTCAAACTCAATTAGACAAGGTACATCTAAGGCCTTTAAAACAAGCTGATAGACAGTATTTCTCTTTGGTGTAATCTATGGTCACAATCCTCTGCAATCACAAAATGAAAAAAAAAAGGGTGGGAAAATAGACAAAACAAACAAACAAACAAACAAACATTATCCTATATAGCCATTGGGAAAAGAAAGTGCACCATCCTTCATTTTTATGTTTTTGGTAAAGGAGATACAGCAGCATATGCAGTTGATTACTGCACTTTGTTTCGTGGTTCATATAGATTCATGTTACTGGTTGTATATTGAGACTGCCAGTTTGAAGATGCTTTCATCCAAACGACTGAAACCAATAAGTGGAATAAATGTAACCCTGTCTGTGTAAATCCAGCTAAAGGCATTTTTTGTGAATAACTGTTTTCATGCAGAAAACAGTGGTTAATAAATAAATAAATAAATAAATAAATAAATACATAGATAAAACAATTTAGCTGGATTTTTATAGGCTGGATTATAACTTGCTGCAACTGTAACTTATATAACCATTACATATATAGCAGTCAGTAAAAAAAAACAATTCTAATATTAATGAAATTATAATAATTCACCATATAAAAAAACAAAGACATATTGATAGACATTTTCAGATGGACTATGCTGCAGGTGTTTCAGGATCTATAAGGTGCCCCTGTAAGAGTCTTACTGTATATTCCACACTGCAAGATTATGAGTAAAATTAAGACTTTTTAAATATATATATTTTTTTATATTTAGCACTGTTATCAGTGATGGTTTTTTCTTCTTCTTCTTCACTTTTAGATCATAATGATTTGTATAAAGTGTCTGGACAGAAACTTCCACTTCTATTTACTCTTGATTCAAACAGCTACTGGACATTATTGAAATTAGTTCATTGTAGCTTGCATGTTTATTGAGCTGATAGAAAAATCACCTGGGTCTATAATAATTAGTTTGCAAATTTAAGAAACTTTTACAGTTAAAGACCTTTTTGTATTTTGTAATACTTATAATTTTGTATTAGTAGTAGTAGTAGTAGTAGTAGTAGTAGTAGTTGTTGTTGTTGTTATTATTATTATAGAAGTTTATATTCTGGAGTGAACAATTAAATATGAATATAGGCTTGCAAGCATCATAGTAGGTCTTAGGTCAATAAACCCTTATACAAACAACACCATTAATTGTTTTTACTGTACAATATGTATTTAAAAAATAAGCCAAGGAAAAGAATGAGCCACCATATTGCTTAAACAGCAAGTTGCAAAAAGATCCTACTAATCATCATCAATCATCAGCAGGTGTGCAGACCTCTATAAAGGCAGAAGTTTGGCAGTTTGCTGGTCTGGAGCATTCAGGTGTGCGTTAAAGAGGGAAACACATAAGCAACGTCCTTGGAGAAGCAATTGTCGCACATTAAACTCAAAAAGGTTTATAAAACCATTTTCAAACACTGTGGAGTTCATAATTCTACAGTGAGAAAGATTATTCACAAGTGGAAAGCATTGGCAGTTGCCAATCTTTCCAGGAGTGCATGTCCCAGCACATTCACCCCAAGGTCAGACTGTGTGTTGAGTTGATCATACTCTTCCGTATACAAGAATTTTCTAGAGGCAAATGTGAAGCCATCTGTCTGACAGCTAAAGCTTGGTCGAAATTGGGTCATGCAACAGGACAATGGCCCAAAGCATACCAGTCATTCTACACCAGAAAGTCATTAAAAAAATTCCTTTAAGTTATTGTTGTTAAAAGTGGATCTACAAGGTATGGAATCATAGGGGTACATAGGGGTACATAGGGAGCTTTTTTAATTGCTTCATTTTTGTTAGATAAATACTGGCATGATAAAACTATGTTGTTTGCCTGAGGTTGTATTTTGGCAATTAATAAGACCCACTATTGTCAAATGATTTTATTATGTTTTTACACACACACAAAAAAAAAAAACCACATAAAATTAAAGAGGTGGCACTAACCTTACAATTAGCTGAGTTTGACAAAGGCCAGTAGTATAGACAAATTGCAAATATCACATTATAAGACCTAAAATTTTTTTTTTAAAAAGGGCCCCATTTGCCTTCATTCACAAGTCTGCCATCACAATTTCTGCCCATTTTCCTGCCTGATTTATCCACCTTTTTCTGAACATTTGTAGTGCATTTTGAGGACTTTTCTGCTGTTCCTGTTGCATTTTCGTTTTTGCTGACAACTGCTCATTAGTGCCATTGATGAGATGATTAGCTAGTTGTAAAATCCCTGAACATCTGACATTGTGCGCATAACAATCACATGCCATTTCATATTCCACCCTTTGCTTCTTAATCCCTCTGCAGACAGCCGCCAAAAAGATTGCGGGAACTTAATCAGCTTAATTAAGCTTCATTAAACAGTGTTGGATTCAACTACAAAAACAGGCCTATTGACAATAGAGAGGAAGAGACACAAAGGTTTTGGAGGTAAGTGAAGAATAGCATGAATAAACTGAATAGACTGGGAAGGCTGTTAATAAACAATGCTGAATAAGAATAGATAGTGAGAGAGTAGCTGGAAGGTTTAAAGATGCACAGTAAGGGAACAGAGGACAGAAATCTTATAAGTAGATAATTTTTTTTTTACACATACTGTATGGTTGTACTCAGATCTAAATGTCGAGAAGTCTTGCACAATGCCTAAATCACTCGTTTTTATTATTATTTTAGAAATGAATATCTTAGAGTGAACAATTGAATATAAATGTGGGCGTACAATCATCTGATCATAGTGGGTCGTAGAATTGGGCAAATAAAACCTTAGACAAACAGCACCATTTATTTTTTTTAAATTAAGCCAAGAAGAAAAAAAACATGTGGGCAATACTAAGAGCCACCTTACTGCTTACACAGCAAGTTGCACTCCGGTGTGCGTTAAAGAGGGAAAGACATAAGCAATGATTTTAGAGCAGCAATTGTTGCTGCACATCAAACTCAAAATGTTTATAAAACCATTCCCAAACACTTTAGGATTCATCATTCTACATTGAGAAAGATTATTCAGAAGTGGAAAGGATTACTCTTTTCAGGAGTGCATGTCCCAGCACATTCAACCCATCAATATTTCTGCCCATTTTCCTGCCTGCTTTATCCCAACCTTCAAAGACAAAGGGAACAGAGGACAGAAATCTTATAATGAGATGAAAGAAATGTACATGGTTGTACTCGGATCTAAATGTCAATTTCTGTCAATGTTTGAAATGATTTTCATGGTGGGACAGTGGACTTGATTAAGTTTATTTCAACTCACATAAAATAAACAAATTGTATTACTAATTACTTATTACTATTATTACTACAGTAATAACCAGTCTATTCAATACATCAAAGACAGCTTGTGGATGTATAGATTGCCCTGCTACAGCAGGCTACAACTCCAGAATGCTAAATGAACTATCATTATGTTACAAGCTTATGTCCTAATGAAAACAGCCTTCCTTTTTCAACTGTTCTTATTCTAGCTGGCATAATGGAGCCCCCACTGCTAAAGTTTATGCCAATAGGATCTCAACAGAACAAAATGACTCTGCTTAGGGGCACAACAGCTGTTTCCTACCAGGCATCCAGAAAGTGCACAGCTTCAAAAGTCATCATTTCAAATGAAGCTTTCCAATTCGCTCTTAATAATGTTGTTTTCATCTGGGAGGCAACATATTAGTCCTAGAGAAAAGATCCTAGAGATTATGCAGACAAAAGATTTTTTACAAAATGAAAAAAATAAAAATACACAAAACAAACAACAATGCCAATATCCTATACAGACATTGGGAAAAGAAAGTGCACTGTCCTTCAATGTTATGTTTTTGTGAGCAGTCCCTAAATAACAATAAATAAATAAATAACAAATAGACAAATAGTAAACAAATAAATAAACCTATAATGGCGACAACAAAAACACAAGGCAACAGATTTCAGAAACCAAAAGGGAGAAAATGCATTCAGTAAAATTCGTTAGCAAGAATAACTTGAAGTACTCATTGTCTGTAGGTGTTTATCAATTTCATATTTATTATTTTGGAGAAATTCTTTACAACATTGTTTTAGTTTATTGATGGTGAGAGCATTCACTTATGCAGAACTCTTTTAAGATCTATCCACAGCATCTTAATCATGTAAAAGGACATTGACGTAGCCATTTTGATACATTATTATTAGTATTACAGTATTATTATTATTATTATTATTATTATTATTTTACATTTACATGTCATTTTGCTGGAATGCTTGGAATCACTGTCCTGTTGCATGACCTGCTAGACAGATGTCCTTACATTTGTCTTAAGAATAGTGGAGACATTGTTCTCCCAGGTCCTGAGGTTGCAAATCAAGTACAAATATTTTCAGGTCTTTGCTTGACAGGTGGTATGAGATATCTGTGATTATTTACTGTGGTTGGTTTTTAGCAGACATTGTGCTGTGCCTGATATCAACCTCAATTATCTCCAATTTGGTCTCATCAGTATGAAGAACATTGTTCCAGAGCCTTTATGGTTTGTTTAGGTGCACATTCACAAAGTCATGCTGCCATATTCATTTTGGAAAGAATTGGAGCTTTTTCTAGACCGCATTTGAGAAAAAACATAATTATTCAGTCATTTTGAGTTGTGACACTTATTTAATGTCATTTCTGAGTCACATCGTGTGGTCTCTTTTTTTCCCCCTTTATATCTATAAGCATTAAAAGGTCTGATTTTGGAATAAAAAAAAATAGCTGGGACACCACTTTAGGGCCCTTGAGCAAGATCCTTAATTCAGTCTGCTCCTGGGACACTGTATCAGGGATCAACCTGCACTCTGATACCAGCTTCCTAAGCTGGGATATGCACATAAAAGGATTTCACTGTGCAGCATGTGTATGTAAAGGCTTTCTCATAACTAACAATTGACTCCCTGAGATCATGGCTGATGTTATTTCTTCTTGGCATGAAGAATACATACCAATGTGCTCCAAAACACCAAACTGCTAAAAGTTCTTTTTTCATAGAGGCAAAAGTCAAACTTCTTAATAATTAACTATATATATATATATATATATATATTGTCATGATTGTGGAAGTAAGAAGTGTGTACTTGTTTTTTTCCCACTTTGTTTGTGAATGCTGGGAAAACATTGTTTTGGGAAAATACTACAGAATTAAATCATCTTTTTTTGTAACATACAAGTTGATAAGGCTCACACAATTGTTATTTTTATCCACTGATAAAAAATCATAGGACTTTCTTACTTCTAGCTTGGTCTAGCATTAGAATTTAAAATCTATCAGCACCAACTCTGCACAGCCTTCCCCCCTTCCTGCCTCGATAAACTACATCCAGCCCTTCACCTATCACAATGTCACTTAATGCTTTCTTCCCATGTATGGAATTGGACACATTTGACAGATATTAAATAATATAACTTTGTGAGCTGAATATACTGTTTCATGTCTACTTTAAAAACAAAACAACTTTGTAGCACATTCCACTATCCAACATGTGGACATGACACATATATAGCCAGCATAGTTTGTAAACTTGGGAAGAGAAATCACGAGTGGCCTTGCATGTCAACAGAAAAGATTGTTTTGGGAAGCAGATTTGCTCAATCGCAACACACACACACACACACACACACACACACACACACACACACACACACACACACACACACACACACACACACACAAAAATCATATATATTACACACACTGCTTGAAAACATGTCTAAAATGTAATGAAACATGCTTCTGAGTGTTTTAGAGTGGATAAATGATTGTAGTAACTGAAGCAAGCAAAAAAAAACATCATAAAACATTTTCAACTGGTAGATTATAATTTGAAAAATAATTTTACTTATCAGGCAAACTGATTCAGCTACAAATAGTCACTTTGCAGGTGAGCAAAAATAATGATAATTCTGAATCTGTTTTAAAATTCCTTTTCTCTCTTGACTTAAAACTCAAGCAGCACAGACTCATGAAGGCAGCACAGCATAGGTCAATTTCTTTGCCAATGTGACTCTTTACAATTTACTTCATTATATTGCCTATTTTGTCCTGAGCTCTATATGTGCTTATTAAAAAAAAAAATCTAAATAAATGGCTAAAATGCTTAGGGTTTTAAGAGCTAATGCTCTTATATGGTTTTAATGCTCTTGAAAGTCATGCCTATAAAATTCTTGATGTTTTTGGTTTTCTTGCCTTTCATTTGTGTAAGCTGTAAAGTAATACTGCAATATGAAATGTTGCTCCTGCCAACCACTCATAGCAACCTGGGTTGCCAGATCATAGCGATAGCCCCTAGGCAGTTCTGATAAAAACCAGCCCATATAATATCATACTTAACTCAAACAAAGAAAAAATCTTGGGAGATTGCTCAAATTACTGGCATTAGGTAAGGACCTGTCCAATGGATTATTAGAACATAATGGTAAATCATTAACTTTATTTAATCATTAACAGATTAAATATAGAAAATACAGACACATATCCACCATCCAAAGCTATCTCAGATCATAAACCCATCTCAAGTTTGTATTAGTAGTAATATATGCACCTTGGTATACCACATTAAACATGCATTAATGTCTGTTACTGCACAAAGCTTTATGTGTAATTTTCCAGATTTAACAGCTATGGCTAGATCACTGTCTGTCCCCACAGAACTTGATCACATGAATGCTTAGAATCAATGTTTCGTTATATGATAGATAATGGAGCTTGACATAAAGAGAGAGAGAGAGAGAGAGAGAGAGAGAGAGAGGGGGGGGGGGAGAGAGAGACAGAAAAAACAGATTCTAAATTTAAAGCAAAACAATTTGATATAATGATATAGATTACAACTTACTTAAACCAGCTCGGTTTTACTCCCTACAAGAGACTGAACTTCATTAATTTTCTCATCAAAACTTATTGATTAAAATAATTGAGCAAAATAATTGCTTATTGTTTGGATGGGTTAATAAATGCTCCACAAACTCCAGTTAGTCCAGAATGCAGCAGCCAGAGTTCTCCCTAGAACTAGAAGATATGAACACATCACTTCCAGTGATTCACATTGATGGCTTCCAGTGAAAACATTGATTTAAAAAACTAATAATGAATCAGAAGGCACGGAAAGGTCTAGCATTTCAATAACTTTGTGAACAAAGATGAACAAAAAGCTTACTGAAAGCTTGCTTCAATAAAAAGATGCAGGCTATTTGTTGGTACCCCTTATAATGAAGACTGCAGTATGAGATCGCCTTCCAATCAGTGATTTGGACTATGACATTATAAATATTTAAACTTATTTCAGCCAAGCCTTTTGTGAATAGTTTTTTGGTTTCTTCCTTTACTGAAAGGATGGTCAGTACATAACACCCCTATAACATAATCATGATGGCCAAGCAACACTCAATGTAAAAACATTCAAAGCATGTAGAAACACTCAAAGTAAGGTGTTCCTTTTCTTCATTAACTATTTTTGAAATTGAGTCATAACCTTTACAGACCTCTTAGAAATGATAAATGTAAAATATTTGAAAACCAATGAATATGAAAGAACATAATCTCTCAGATGAGGAACAATAATTTTACAAGTATAAATTTGCCAATTTGCCATAGGTAAATTTCAAAAGCAAAACATAAACATATTTAGCACAGTTTATTTCCATGTAAATTGCATCCACTCTGTCAGGTGTGAAGGAAAATTAACATTTATAATTTATAATGGGTATCAGAACTGCTCCTCTTCATTTAGAAAGCTGGTTTAGGGCCCTTTTTGATATTTCAAACAGGACCAGATTAAAACACAGTACTTTTGAACATTCAGACACTTTACGTGGCATGTCATAAAAAATAAACTTAAAAGTAAAAGAAAACACTCATCTTCGATTTATTTATAGTTTAACTCTTTTCAATTGAATCCATCACAAGGTTGAAAACAGTAAGCTGTTCAAACATTTAAAGAGGGATTTATAATACATAGGACAGATACAAAGGGCCTACTTCAATAGAAAGCCCTCCTCTCAGAGGGATACACTGCATATACATAATAATTGACACAACTGTGCCATTACATTTGGCTACACCATGCATAATAATTTCATGTCATGTAGACAGCTATGAGAGCACTATGCATGGGGAGACATAGAAGAGAAAGGAGAATTAAATATCACCCATACAGATGATGCCTTCTTACCAATGACACAATCATGGTAAAATATTAATCTATGGTCTACCACTAATTATGATCCATAGTATATAATCTAGCATTAAATGTAAAAATGACTTAATGGCAGATATGAGTAATTAATGAGTAAACTTGCATCCCAAATTCCAATGAATAATTAACCTGGTGACCTCCCCTTTTATAAATAAATCATAGCCTGTATTCTGCTGTTTTTTTAGAATATGGTAGAATAATCTACTATAAATAGCCTAAATATACTATACTATAATCTGCTATAGTGCGATATCACAAACCTCACTATTCCATATCCCTTCTAGCATTATAGATTTACTTATATTTACTCATATCTCTCTCTTTCCACATTTGCATTCTCTTCTTCTAAACTCTTGTAAGCTGTATCAGTTTCCACTAGTCAAAATAATAAATAGTAACAAACTTTTGGCTACAGAAGTGACAAGTCAGTAGTTATAGTTATTCATTTAAGCATTTAATAGGAGATGGTGGTACTGAATGTAAAAAAAAACTAGAAACTAGACTTTTTTAAATACAGCATCCTCTTTTTACATTCAGAGTAACTCCATCTTTCAAGAACAATCCCAAGAGGTGTAGAACTACATACTTCTCCAAACAAGATTGAGGCCTCAATGTTTTTTGTTGTATACCACATCATTGGCCTATGTTTAATGGTCATAGTGGCACAATCTCCTATGCATGTATTCACATTAATATTGTGTATCATAGTTTTCTATGGTGCCCTGAAAATCCATGATAGCCCTAGAAACTGTAAAAAAAAAAAACATACTTTAAACATTTACTGGCATAGATTTCATCATGCTGCATGTTTCCCTCAACCCTGACCAGTCTCCCAGTCCCTACTGCTGAGAAACACCTGCACAGCATGATGCTGGACACCAGCATGTCCCAGCAGTTGGGATGGTATCGGACAGGTAATGAGAAGTCCCTAGTTTCCTCCAGATATAACGCTTAGAATTGTGGCCAAGTGTTATCAGACCAGAGAATAATTCCTTCACAGTCTGACTGACTCCTTCAGGTTCTTTTTTAAATGCAAATTTCAAGAGGGTTTTCATGTGTTTTTGGCTACAGTGTCAGGGCTACAGTGATGGTTGTCTTCTTGCAACTTTGTCCCATTTTCACACAGGATCTATGTGGCTCTGTCAGAGTGACCATCTAGTCTCCCCTGATTAGGCAATTTGGCCAGGAACCCAGCTCTTGGAAGAGTCCTGACAGTGTCAAACTTCTTCCATTTGAGAATTATGCACACGACTGTGCTTTTGGGAACTTTCAGTTCATCAAAATGTTTTGTAGCCTTCTATAGATCTGTTCATTGCAATAATCCTATCTCTAAGGTCTTCGTGCAGGTTCTTTGAATTCCTGGATTTTGCTCCAATATAATATGCATAGCTCCTACCAACTCCATGACCAGAGAGTTCAGTGCACCATAGAGGACAGGATATATATATATATATATATATATATATATATATATATATATATATATACACACACGTGGACAAAATTGTTGGTACCCTTCGGTCAATGAAAGAAAAACTCACAATGGTCACAGAAATAACTTTAATCTGACAAAAGTAATAATTAAAAAAAATCTCTATGAATGTTAACCAATGAACGTCAGATATTGCTTTTCAACCATGCCTCAACAGAATTATTTAAAAAAAGAAATGAAAGAAATGTAAGATCCATGGGACTGTAGCCAACCTCCCTGGACGTGGCCACACGAGGAAAATTCATGACAAATCAAAGAGACGGATAATCCCAATGGTAACAAAAGAGCCCAGAAAGACTTCTAAAGAGATCCAAGGTGAACTTCATGCTCAAGGAACATCAGTGTCAGATCGCACCATCCATCGTTGTTTGAGCCAAAGTGGACTACATGGGAGATGACCAAGGAGGACACCATTGTTGAAAACAAATCATAAAAAAGCCAGACTGGAATATGCCAAACTACATGTTGACAAGCCACAAAGCTTCTGGGAGAATGTCCTATGGACAGATGAGACAAAAATGGAACCTTTTGCCAAGGCACATCAGCTCTATGTTCACAGACGAAAAAATGAAGCATATCAAGAAAAGAACTCTGTCCCTACTGTGAAACATGGAGGAGGCTCTGTTATGTTCTGGGTCTGCTTTGCCGCATCTGGCACAGGGTGTCTTGAATCTGTGCAGGGTACAATGAAATCTCAAGACTATAAAGGGATTCTAGAGAGAAATGTGCAGGCCAGTGTCAGAAAGCTGGGTCTCAGTCGCAGGTCATGGGTCTTGCAACAGGACAATGACCCAAAACACACAGCTAAAAACACCCAAGAATGGCTAAGAGGAAAACATTGGACTATTCTAAAGTGGCCTTCTATGAGCCCTGACCTCAATCCTATTGAGCAACTTTGGAAGGAGCTGAAACATGCTGTCTGGAAAAGGCATCCTTCAAACCGGAAACAACTGGAGCAGCTTGCTCATGAGGAGTGGGCCAAAATACCTGCAGAGAGGTGCAGAAGTCTCATTGACAGTTACAGGAATCGTTTGATTGCAGTGATTGCCTCAAAAAGTTGTGCAACAACCTATTAAGTTAGGGGTACCATCATTTTTGTCCAGGCCTGTTCCATGAGTTCATTTTTTAAATAATTCAGTTGAAGCATGGTTGAAAAGCAATGTCTGAGTTTCATTGGTTAACATTCATAAAATTCTTATTTATTATTACTTTTTTTCTTATTTATTATTTATTATTAAAGTTATTTCTGTGACCATTGTGAATTTTTCTTTCATTGACTTAAAGGTACCAACAATTTTGTCCACGTGTGTGTGTATATATATATATATATTGGGATTTTCCCCCGATTTTCTCCCTAATTTAGTCGTGTCCAATTCCTCCCCATCACTAGGGGGCTCCCACATTAAGCCTACTACTACCACTCAGTCCGGAGGGCTGAAGACTATCACGTGTTTCCTCTGAACCACGTGACGGCAGCTGACCGCATTTTTTCGAACTGCTTGCTCACGCAATGTTGGGGGCGGCATAACGCATTCGGAGGACAGCGCTATCCGCTCCTTGCATGAGCTCACAGATGCCCCTGATTGGCTGTAGAGCCGTGATTACCTCTCATCCCTCCCCTCTGAGAGAGCTCGGCCAATCAGCTCTCTCTAGACCTCTGGCTGCGAGAGGTTACAGATTCACCCATACTCTCATACTTCCCTCATACTTTATATTTTTATTGAAAAACTCAAATTTTCTTATTTTCTTTTTTTCCCCTGCTGTTTTTTGTTTCATGCCACATCACTGGCCTATGATTAATGGTCAAAGTGGCGCAATCTCCTATGCATGTATTCACATTAATATTGTGTATCATAGTTTTCTATGGTGCTCTAAAAATCCATGATAGCCCTAGAAACTATTTAAAAAAAAACATACTTTAAACATTTACTGGCATGGATTTCATAATGTTGCATGTGCTGCTAAGGATTTCTGGACTAAAAAGATTCTAGTAAACTCATATATTATATATTACTACAGTTACTACAGTGCTACAGTTGTTTAAATATTTTTTTCTCATTAAGATGTACTCAGTAATGACAAAGTGAAAACAGAATTTCAGAAATGTCTGTAAATGTATTAAAAAATAAACCCTGAAATTCTTTAATTTCTTAGCTCAGAGTTAAATTTAATTTCTTAGGTCAGCAGTTCAGCATTTACTTCATATCATACTGTGTATGACTGTGTATGTGACAAATTAAATTTTTATTTGAATATGCATTGTCAGCTGTGAAGCATTCTATAGACAGTTGTGTGCCTTTCCAAATCATGTCCAATATTTAATTTACCACAGTTAGACTCATCTGAGCAATGCTTAAGAGAAATGGTATTTACTTGAGCTAAAGTGTTCTTCAGAAGGGTCTGAATACTTACGTATGTTATATTTCGGCTTCTGCTTTTACTTTGTCAGGTGTACTGAATATAGATTAATGAGAAAAAAAACAGCAACTGTAGTAACTGGCTGCAACATAAAACATTAGAAAAAAATTGAAGGGGGGGTCTGAATACTTTCTAAATACAAAAGTATTCAATCACCTGTAACTCCAGAAATAGAGTAACATCCAATTCTTAATCCATAGGGTTTAATATGATGTTCGCCCACCCTTTGCAGCCATAACAGCAGTAATTCTTCTGTGAAGGCTTTCCACTAGGGTTAGGTGTGTGTGTGTGTGTGTGTGTGTGTGTGTGTGTGTGTGTGTGTGTGTGTGTGTGTGTGTGTGTGTGTGTGTGTGTGTGTGTGTGTGTGGGAATTTTGACCATTCTTCCAGAAGCACATTTGTTACGTCCTGACCTCACAAGTGGTAACAAGATTCTCAATAGTGTGACCCATTTTAATATTGCACCACTATTAGCTTGGTCTATATAGTCAGAATAATAATAATAATAATAATAATAATAATAATAATAATAATAAGCATTATTATTATCATCATCATCATCATCATCATCATCATATGTAATGAAGAAAATGACTTACACTATATTAAGCCAGCTGATGCCAAAATACATTTCCCATCTACAGTATACAGTAGGTATTAACTCACAGAATTGCTCACTGCATCTACAATGGCAATATCAAATATAATATGTATGAAATAAAATCCAATAAACAAAATTAAAAACAGAATTGTTCTATTAGTATGCAAGCTACAGTAGTTGCTTCAGCACTAATGGTAAGCTATATGAAGTTAAGGAAATTAACTGAGGATTCACTAAGATATTTTGCATAAGTAATATTGATGTGAAATATGTTTGTGTATGAACATATGTCTTAGATTTGTCTGGTTAAGTGTACAACAACCTATTAAATGTTAACATTAATATTTTATCTACTGTTCAGCAAGCTACTGTAAGCTAGAATTTTTTTTTTTAATTACACTTTAACTTGATTAAGAATTTCTTTTCTCCCTACCACATCTGATTGGCTGTCTGTAGAATCTAATGTGCACTTCCTGAAGGTATGAACATAAAGATATTGAATAATTCTGATAAGAGGACCCTGCCTTTTTAAAACATATAAACATTCCCAGCTTCCCACCTACTGTCGCTCCTTCCTGTCCAAAGCCCTATTAATCTCATCAGGTAAAATTAGTACTACTGCTGCTGTTGAAAAATAAAAAGTCTATAATTTAACTACCACCTGATAACCACACATTACACTTCACCTAGTATTTATGTTATGCAGTGTAAAGAATATAGTAGTATAATAGGCAGCACAGTGGTGTTCCAATTCCAATTCCTGTCTCTGTGTGCATGGAGTTTGCATGTTGTCCCCGTGCTTGGTGGGTTTCCTCCCAAAGACATGGAGGTTAGGTTAATTGGGATTCCCAAATTGGCCGTAGTGTGTGAACGAGTATGTGTGTGCCCTGGCACTTTGTCCAGGGTGTACCCTGCCTTGTGCCCTAAGTCTCCTGGGATAGGCTCCAGACCCTTTGTGACCCTGAATACAGGATTAAGCGGTATAGATGATGAGTGAGTGATTTTTCAATATATTTTTATTATTAGCATTCATTCAGTTTTTAGTAACCACTTTATCCTGGTCAGGATCACATTGAATCTGTAATCAGTTCTAGGTACATCCTTACAACCAAGGCTTTCAATATCTTTTCAACTGGAAATTTATTAACGCTCATAGCAATCATTTTTAAAACTTTTAATGTTTGACATCAATCTGAAAACTGAACTCCTTGTGTTTTCAGTATACAAGCAGAAAAGGGCCAAAGAATGATTCCTGTGAGTAACCTGTATAATAGAAGCAATAGGATATTTGTACTGACCAAGAGTGAGATATGACATGAGGTAAAATAAGAGTATAAGAAATATGAAAAAAGAAATATGTCAATATAGAGAAAAAAAAGTGGGGAAAAATGTGGCCAAATGTATAAGAAAATATTTACAGAGTCTGATCTGAGGCTGCAACACTATTGCCATAGGGAGACTCTAGCATCTTTGCCTCAATTTGAGATTCTGCTCTGTTTCCCTCTGCTCACTGACCTGGCTGACTTTTCTGTGTGTAGCTCCCAGGCCAGTGCTGACTCATTGGTGCCTTCACCCTCATCTCTAGGCACACAGCACACCCAGAAACAGTCACTGGAAAATGCTGCAATATTTCTTTGGAATTTAAATAATCTTTTGTGGTTTACTGTGGCAGAAAAAATACAACTAGATCAGTGGAACTATTTTTAATACTTCATATTTATTGATGTGGTTTGTGAGAACGTTGTTCAAACAAGTCAACCATCTGTTAAAGAAGCATTTGACCAATACAGTTAAATGTTCTGTTTTACCTCTTATTGTACAGTGCCTCCAAATAAGACACTTGAAAAAGAAGGTTTAAAATAGCATGCTACAGCAGTTACAGTTATATAGCAGTTATAGAGAGTACAGCATAGTTTGCTTCATGCAGAATACCCTCCAGGGAATAGCCCTGTAAATACCACGGTGTATAGTACACCGCTATTTTATATATTAAAGTTTTTTTTTTCATTGCTATCTTCATAGCAATGCTTCTCTTTCTCTCTCTCTCCCTCTCTATCCTTCTATATGGTTGATGTTATGGCTTCAATGGGAGACTGTGAATTGTGCTTTGTTTAAAGCTGGAGAGCTGGCAAAGGCACAACAGTGGGTTCTCCATCAGCAAAGAATCACTTTTTCCCAGCTGCTGCTCTGTTAAAAGAGGCACAGGTTCTTCAAATGCACAGTGGGCTTTTCAGGCCTCTCTATATATTTAATGTCAAATACACACTGCTGCACTTTGTGCCTACAAAATAACTTTAAAAGAGCTGTCTATACCCAAATAAAAAAAAAAAAGATTCTGCATTCAGTGGAATACAAGTCATTCTGTTGCTTACTTTTGTGGACACTCCTAATGTACTGTAATATTGCAAAAGAAAGAAAATTTAATGATTTAAAATGACCCACCAAATACTTACTTGCCGAAATACACAGATACTGCAGATACACTGGATAAATATGAGATTATGATCATGTGGCCATATCTTGACTGGAATAGAGGCTGGGTTGTGAAAGCAACAAAGGAGTGAGGCAGGAAGTCACAGTTGCCAGAAGAGGGCTCCGCATGTCAGAACAATGTCATCATTGGATAAATATAGCCTCCTACTTCTCTACCAGCACCATCATCATCATCACTATCATCATCTACCACTGCTTGGCTCTGCAAGAGTCAATCAAGCATTACTATGCTGGTCCAGGTGCACACTGTCTTTGAATATTTCATTATATCTCTGGTTATATGGGAGCCTTGTAACCTGATGCAGGAAGGGATCCGAGAACTATGGAATGGATACTGGGGCTTGATGTATAAATCAGGATTGCCTGAAGGTGAGCAAGTGACTGAATTCTAGCTCTCACTACACACAAAGTTGAAGGAAAAAAATTGTAGATGTGATAACTCTCACATATACAAATTATTAATTTAATGTAGAATGTTCTGGAAACTTCAGACATGCTGCAAGTCTAAAAATGTGAGAATGTCAGGTTGTATATTAAGTTATACAAAATGGATTTACAAGTGTATTCATTTTTAAAATATTTTTTTACCCTAACCTAACTAACAATAAGATGAAACATTCATTGATTCATTGATTTCCTGACCAAATAGCAATGACAGGAATTGGCAGGGTGTCTGTGTTATTTGTGTTATCTTTCAAAATCTTAAAGGTGGGAGCTATCAACAATGGAAACAAGATAGGACTTTTAGGTATATTAGATTAGTATATTAGATTAGATAGGTATTTTCTTGGTCAGGGTAAGTAGACCTCAAAATAGAAAATATATCTAATGAATATAGCAACACCCTATAGAACTACCTAAACATAAGTTTGGTGCAATCACATCTTCCAATCAAAGGAAAGCTCCAATCAAAATCTACACTGTTAATATTTATTCACATATTTATGAGCAGTAGTAGCTCAGTGGGTTAAGACACTGAGCTACTAAAGGTTGGCAATTCAAGACCCAGCTTCACCAGGTTGCCATTGTTGGGCCAGTGAGCAAGGCACTTAACCCTATCTGCTCCAAGGGCACAGTGTCATGGCTGATCCTGAGCTCTGACCCCAGCTATGCTGCGATATAAAAAAAAAAAAAAAAAAAAAAAGAATTTCACTGTGCAGTAATGTATAAGTCACAAATAAGGGCTTAACATATATTTTGCAGTTTTACAAAAACTCTTACAGGGAACTGAATCTATAAATGCTGCCTGATTTTCTCTGCTGATCTGTAGTATAGCTTATCACTTGGAAATTGCTTGCCTTTGGATATTATATTTCAATTATTCTTGCTTTAAGGTTTAATATTTTGCACAAGAGAACACATACTATTTTAAAATAATAATAATAATAATAATAATAATAATAATAATAATAATAATAATAATAATACATCTTATTTGGCTTTAAACATTGATTAGATGGGTAGGAGCACTGACCCTTGCTCAGAGGAAAGAACTTATAGGATCAAGAGGTGAGACGAGGGAAGGGGTACGGGCATCCTAGGAGCCTCTAATTGGTCTCTCTTTCTCAGGCATTTATTGCTTGGCAGCTCAGAGTGCTGTGTTCAAAAACCCAAGGCAAAGAGCAAAGCTCTTGGATTTAAAGGGAATATATATCTTAAGGAGAAGGAGAGTCAGGGAGGGGGGCGGGGGTACTTGGAGAATCAATAATTCATAATGCCTCTTCTTATTAGAGGTCTCCAGATGGTGCTGTGGGTACTTTATGCGGGGCTCTGTATCAGATGAGAGGCATCCCAGAGGGCAGCATAGCAGGACCCACTGCTCCCTGGCACTGCTGTTACTCTCTCAGTGCTTCTCCCCATAGAACCCCCATGTTCCATTCATGATCACCGGGACATCTAAAGAAGAAACTGGGCTGCCGATCGATACTGCTTAGCATACCAATAAGCCTGGGTTCAAAGCCAGGCTTGTAAGATTGTTTCTACTAACTAGTCCAGGCAGCTCTCAAATTATCATACCTATCAAAAGTGAGAAGCCAATATATGTTAGCTCTATGCCCTTTTAATTCAAAGGGAGAGCAGAGAGATAATATTGCATGCATGTGTGCAATTATTTCCTTTGCAATTTTTATAAGAATCTTAAAAACAGGTTTAGATTTACATTTGTGAGATTATTCAGTGAGCTGCTACTGCAAAGTAGCTTCTGACTAATTCCAGACTTGTTTAATACAGGACAAAATTTGACTGGTAGTTAGATTAGTATATTTTAATGGATTTTTTAAATTCAGAATGCTTGCAGACTGTCTAGTGAAATAAAATACTAAGTTTGAATATTTACAGCTGATTAGCATGATCTCAAAACTTAGGGGCAGCAAGCATGTATGTTCGTCAATAAACACATCTACATTTTTAGTGTTAAATTAACATCATACTGTGCTTGTATTTTGAGTCTAGCTGGACTCAAATTAACTCTGAGTTACAACAATTGCAGCACCAATGCCAACAACATTTTTAAAAAGTGTCAAAAGTGCCAGATGTCATTATCTGTGATATCCCATTGCTTATGTACTGCTGACCTCAAAAGAAAGAAATGAAATCCTGATTTTTTTTTTCATTCCTTTTTTAATGGTTTCCTTTTCTATTCCTTTCTATATCACCACCAGTATTTAGAAGCATTTCCTTCTAATTTGCGAAAGCTACAATTTAAAATCTTTTATTAGACTCAAGAGAAAAGCAGAATCATAAACAAATTATGCGCTGATGCTGCATTAAATGCTTCAGTCTGTTGCTGTGATATGTCAATTTGTTCACCGTATTGGCAAGATTAAGCTGCAAAAAATGTAATTAAATGGGGGAGCTGCTGTTTTTCTGGGATAAAAGCAATATAGTGTTTACCTTTTGCAACTGATTTTAATGAATCACTTTTATACCAAAAGGTTTACATAGTCAATGGATCTGCATATAGTACAAAAAGAATTTGTCTACTGTTACATGTCCCTATTTAGTGTAATATAATTTAACGTACATGAAATGTGCAGACATTTTTATACAATGTTAAAGGTTTTTTCTATTTTCCCAACACTGTAGCTGTTTCTGTGCTCCAGGCAGGAATACAACATATTCACTTTGACATATTGAAAAAGAAAAATGCATCTATAACAAGTTTGACTGCTGTTAAGAAAAAAATTATAAAAACCAGCAAACTAACTGCCTGCTATATTTACAAATTGTATTAAAATAGTAAATTAAAGTTTATTCATTTATTCATATAGTATGGAATATAATGGTAATATATTGTAAATTGAGATGTTGTAGTATAGCAATACACAGTACAGTACAGTATAGCATATGCATATGAGCCAATTATATATCAGTAAACTAGTGAGAGGATCACGGGCAGCCAAGGCTCATTTGTAATTGCACAGAAAAGCCAATATAGCACAACTTACTGAAAAAGCAATGCTGGATATGGTACAAATGCACAGAACACCCAGTGTAACACAACCCATGAGGCACAGCAGGCAAAGAGCCCAAAGCCACCAACCCGGTTTCTAAACTCCCAGATCTCAATCTGATCAATCACCCATGGGATGCATCGGACAAAGGAGTCCAATCCATTGAGGCTCCACCCAGCAACACACAGCACCCAATGGATATGCTGCCAACATTCTGGTGCCAGACATCAAAGCACACCACCAGAGGCCTTGTGGAGTCATGCCCCAAGGGGCTCAAACTGCCCCAGCAGCAAAGGGGGACTCTACACAATATTGGGTATAATACTTTTTTGTTGTAAAGTTATAACTGATATTATTACAGTATTTGTAGTGCAATAATTATTCGAAAATGTAATAACACAATTTAAAATAGCAAATAAAAAACCCTTCTAAGCTCTTTCTCATGGGAACTCCTCAAAATCTAAAAAAAAAAAAAACTTATCCAGCTAACTACAATCCAATCCATAACATATCAGTCACTCAGCCAAAGCTAATCGTGCAAATTAGTTTGGAGGTAAATGCCCATATAACCCATATGAAAATCCAAATTATACACTGTTTAGTTTACAGAATTTCTAGAAAGACTCAGCATTGGCAGCCAGGTAGAATTGTCAATATCTGTTAACACTGATAGACAACTATAAGGATCAATACAATTATAATAGCAGAATGCAAACAAAATCAGTTATTACGTCTTACCTGTAAAAGGTTATTCACCAGGATCTGGCTGGATTGTGTGCCAGTATGGACAGCCCCAAGCTGCAAATGACTCTGGCATCTTTTTTCCTGTCCTGTCTTCTGAGAGCTATGGCAAGTTGCCCAGTCCAATATGATGGCTTCGCTGACGAACAATCCAGCAGACAATGTGACATCTGTGTATAATATGTGTGTGCTTTTAACCTGCAAAACGAGGGAAAGGGAGCCAAGTATGACCAGATTTTACAACCAGATTCCCAATGTGTCATATTATAAGGGAGCACAACAAATTCGTTGTGAGTAACCCAAACAATTATAAGAAGTTATCTAGCCTAGGTGTTGAAGTTAAGCAATGTGATGATGTCCATGTTATTTAAAACTGTGAATACATAATATAATAGATATAGTATCATAATCAACATCTCATTAATTAATTTGCACAATCATTAGTAACATTTAAAATGAAAGCAGCTTTTCTTATTGGCACTTCATGACCATGGGCCTAAAGGTGTTACTACTGTTACTACTGTAAAAAACTCTCAGCAAAGTCTCCAATTCACACAAGTATAAACTGTTACAACTTAAACTGATCATACTGTACATACCGTTTCATACAGTACTGTACCACATATACACAGTGTAACATTTCCTATATTGTGACCTCCTGAAACTGGACTTGAGTTACATTCAATTCTGTACCTGGCACCACATCTGACCACTTGCCTCAAATCCAACATATACATACAGTATATTGAGTAAAAAGGAAATCTGACTTAAGTGATGTTAGTGAGCAGAACATGAAAAATGAAAGCAGTGTGGCATGGAAAGATTTAAAGTGCTGTAAGTCTTTCAGTATGAGACCGACATTATGAGAGTACCTAAGGATGAGGGCTTTAGCACCAGTGTCGCAGTTGATGGATGCAGAGTGAAACAGGGCAGTTGACCCCCTCCTTCGAACCCGGCTCATTATAGCGCAGCTGCAGCACATTAACTGCAGATGAATTACTCATCGACCATGAGATGAGATCTAATCATGTCAGAGCAGCTCCTCAGCTTTATTCTTTATGATTCACTTGTTTTTCCTGGAAATAGACAACTACTACACAGTACTATAAATTAGCAATTACAGAGTGGTACTGTACTGTACCTAACCAAAATGGATATATATTCAAGGATACAGAGTTTAAAAATAATTTTCAAAATTCAGAAGTTACATGTGTCACACAAGTTTATGTGTAAATGTAAACAGACATACGAGGTACATGTGAAAAAAACATAAGATGAAAATTAATATTCAGTTATTTGTAAATTGTGAATCTGCTCCAAAGGCACAGACAGAGTTAAAGGCCTCGTTCGAGGGCTTTAACTGTGGCAGCTCTGGCTTGAAGTGAATAAACCAGAGCCTTAATTGTTTGAGTCACCACTTCCCCTATTTTCATCATTGTATCCTGTGAAAAAACATCTGCAAAAATAAAATAAAATAACATATTTTTATAATACACTATATTCATTTTTTTTTTGAAGGGAAGGTATTCTGTAAGGGTGAATTAATATGATTTTTATGAATTCTCTAAAGCACAAAATCTACAGTATGCAGCTCAAAAAAATGATAAACCATTTCTGTAATGCCAAAGAAAAAAAGGAAAAAAAAACATAAGAAATTTTCTCATTGAGTCCACAAAACAGGCATAGATGGCAAACAAACACAAATTAGTGTTAAGTGAGGGATGACCTAATCATAGATGGATAAGATTTGATACACTGCAAGTGATAAAATTTGAAACACCAAATTCAATAACAAACTGTTTGAGAAACGAGTAGAATTTGGTTACACTCATGTTGCTTGGGTCCAAGAAAAGGTTAAAAAGTTAAGTCCAGAAAGGAGGATACATTGCATACAAATTCCTTTTTTTTACTCCCACTTCTTCCACATGGCTGCAATTTTCACCATGGCATTGAGTCATTATTTGAGATCATCACAGCTTCTTCACAGGAGTGAAAAGCAACTGAAGAGAAAATAACATAATACACAGATATGAAAAAATAGACTGTAATTTACAGTACACATGAGTGAACCAAAACCTGTGCTTGTATGGCAGCCTAACTTCATGAGACTTTGGAAAAGCAAGGGTCACATGGTATATACAATACTATGCAATACTAGAAGGTGTAGAAAAATGCTGTAAAGTAATAATGCCTACAGAAATAGGGATAATAAAAAAAAAAAATCATGAGCAAAATATAAAATAAAAGAACTTCAAATCAAATAAGAGAAATTCAAATCAAATACCATGACCACCCCTTGCCTGCAAAACCAAAAATGCCATAAATTCTTCTAGGTACACTTGGAACCATTTCTTGAAGGAACATTGCAGATAGGTTGTTCCATGCATATTGGATAACTATCCATTCTATTCTGTGGACGTAGGCTCCTTGAAATCCTTCTGTCTCTTCATGTAACACCAGATGGACCAAATGTTATTGCGATCATGGATGTGTGGGGGCCAAACCATCAATTCAGGACTCTTTGGGGTATATTTGTGTTTGTTGTCCTGCTGCAGAATAAATTAAGGGCCAATCAACTGCCTCCCTGATGATAATAATAAATAATCATAATACATTTCATTTATAATGCACTTTATATTTGAAGCAAATCTCAAAATCCTACAAATTATTTTGGCTCAACGGTTCAGCTAAAAAGATACATTTTAAGACCAGATTTAAAAGCATCAACAGTCTGTGGTATCCTCAGATACTCTGGAAGAGCATTCCACAGTCAAGATGCAGGTGAGGAAAAAGCCCCATCTTCCATAGTATCTTCCATGTAGATGCATGTGAAGTTCTTTGAGATGGGAGGAGCATTCCCATAAATGCACTAGTGAGTAAGAAGGACAACCTTGTATTCAATTCTGAATGTAACATGGAGTCAATGAAGAGATGTAAGAATGGGTGTAATATGGTCATATTTACACGCTCTCATCAGGATCCTAGCAGCACTGTTTTAAATATACTGCAGTTTTGAAGGATTTTTCCAGAAGTCCCAATGAGGAGTGCATTGCAGAAATCCAGACTGGATTAGACAAATGCATGGACTAACTGCATCTGCAAATGTGAGTGCGGGCGCAGTTTATATGTCAAATGAAAGTCAGTTTCAATCCCAAGGTTATTAACAGATGTTGACAATAGGATATCCTGACCAGACAAGGTAATACTAGAGTGGTTAGATGTCCTAACCTGGTGTGGCATGCCTACTAAAATAGCTTCAGTCTGTTCAGCTGCAGGAAATTTTGCTTCATTCATGACTTTATCTGCTCCAAACAGATGGTCAAAGTGGATCATGGCTGAATAGATGACAAGGGTGATTTTATCCCGAGATAAAGCTGAGTATCCTCAGCATAGCAATGAAATAAAATTCTCTGCCGGCTGACTACACAGCTCAAATAAGCATATACAGTATAAGCAAAATGGGGTCAAGCACTGAGCCTTGAGGAATACCACAGGTGACACTGTGTGTAGCGGATTTAGCCTCTCCAAGGGCAACATGCTCCATTCTTGCAGTAAGATGAGATGATATGAGAACCTCTTGTAAACAGAGTCAGAGAAACCAACAGTAAGTCAAGTCAAGTCAGAATGAGAAGATATGAAAAACCAGCATCAGCTAACATCAGAATGTCATTTGTGACTCTAACTCAGCTGTTTCCACACTGTGGCAGAGGCAGAAACCAAACTGGAATTTCTCAAAGAAGTCATTTTGCTTTAGCTATGCAGCAACAAATTTTTCCAGCACTTTAGAAAGTGGCTTTAGAAAGCTTGTAGTTTGCATGTACTTCTGGATCTAAGGTGGATTTTTTAAGAAGTGATTTGATGACAGCAGTTTTCAGTGTAGGAGGAACATATCCAGTCTGGAGAGAGTGATTTATGATCCTGGTAATTAGAGGACTTATGGCACAGATGTTGGATTTAACTAGTACTGTCGGAAAAGGGTCCAGAGCACATTTTGATGGTTTCATCTTTCCCACAGTGAACTCAACCTCTTGCTACGTAACTTCAGAGAAACAGCTGAAAGGTTGCAAAATCCCTGGCTGTAGGTCATCCGTCAAGATAGGCAGCGTAGAGTAACTGGACAGAGGCGAGCAGAAGGTATCCACTTTATTTCTGAAGAAAGTAATGATGTTATTGGATCTCTCGTCTATAGCTTCCAATTTATGGTTTTAAGAGGCAATTAATTGAAGAGAAAAGTTGCTTGAAAATTCCAGAGCTATTGGTAATGATACTAGAGTAGAACTTTGATCTTGCTGCTCTCAACGCATTTGCATGGACCTTCTGATGTTCTCTGTAAACTTGCTTATGAACAATGAGTCCGAAGGCCTGTAGACGTCGCTCAAGAACATGCCCAGCTGTCTTCATTTTCTGCAATTCACAAGTATACCAGGGGGCTGAACGTGAGAAACAGACTGTTCTATGTCTAACCGGAGGATGAAAATCGAGGAGACTGCTGAAGGGATTGGTTGTAGAAGTCAACTGACTGAGTAACTGAGGAACATTCAATAAAGGAGAGATGCTGAAGATCTTTGCTCAGAGTGTCTCGGTTGATCTTTTTCAAATTTCAGTAACATATTTTCCATTTAGCTTTTGTGAGGAAACAAAGGGAGTGACAGCTCCATTGAAATGACCTTGTGGTCAGACACCCTCAGATCATACACAGAAAGGTTGCGAATAGGGACAGAATTTGTAATAACCAGATCCAAGGTATGCCCTTTGTGTGGGAACATCAACATGTTGTTGAAGATTAAGGCAGTCCAGTAGTTGCAAAAACTCAGCTGCCAAATAGCAGGAGGAAGTGTCTACATGAACATTAAAGTCACAGAGTATAATAATGTTGGCAGAGGTGGTACAGAAGAATGTAAGAAAGTCATGCATCTCCGAGATAAACACTGATTTTGGTTTAGGGCGTCGATAAATAAGCAGTATTGTCATGGGGAGAGGGGCTTTACACTTAAATGCCAAGCATTCAAATGAAGACAGTGTATGCACAGGGAGGGGAGACATCCAGTTGCATAATACAGCTAAGCCACCACCACGTCCAGTACTGCAGACGTGGACTAAACTGTCCAAACAAAAAAAATAAACCTAAAAATAGCAATAAAAACAGCATCAGCTGAAGCGGCGAACAGCATTAGCTGAAGCGGCGAACAGCATCAGCTGAAGCGGCGAACAGCCAGCGCAAGCGTCCTCTCCTCATTCACCTGTCTTTACTTCAGACTGTCATTCAGTGGCTCTCTGGCTGAAGTAAGTCTACATGAGAACCAGTTTTATCATGGTGCTAGTTGGGTTTTGCAAATGCACTAGCACTTGACAATTCTCTTCTAAACTATTCCAGAACAGCTGACCTTTGTATCTTAATATAACAAATGAATGTTTTTTTTACTTAAAACAAAAAACACTGAATTGTCCATACTTTTCACTGTTACTATATACAGTGCCATAAAAATGTATTTTTCCTTCCTGATTTTTTTGTTGTTGTGTTGAAGGATTGTCACGGCTCTTCCAAAAAAACAAACAAAAAAAAAAAACAGAGAACCATAGACAAAGGGAGAACATGCAGTGAAACTCCACTCTAGCTGGTTTAAAATGTCCCATATATTAAAATATTTTTCTCTTTTTTGTTCTATTTAAATTACTTGCATGTGAAAATGTCTGGAAAAAATGTCTTTTCATATGAGAACACTTCTGTCAAAAGCTTCTGTCTAACTTTACTGTTATTCATTTTGTGGTCCCCATTGCAATACAAATATTAAGATAAATAAAGTGCCCCAGTATGTGTGGACGCACAAAGACAATGCATTCAGCAGTGAGGAAGGAATGAAAGTTATAGCACATGTCATAAAAGAACATTAGTGTGCTTTCCACCTGAGCAACATAACGAGGAAAATCAATACACAGAGGAATGCTGCCATACACTGAGTATAGGCAATAAATTGTGACACTCAGCTGAATTTGAAATATTTAAAGAGACAGCAACAACTGAAATCAATAGCTCAGAAATATCACATTTTCATTACTAATAGAATTTTAAAAAACTTAGCCTGCATTTGACCCATTTTTATGGCTGAAATAATATTCAGCAAATGCTGTACATAACATAAAGCGTACTCATATAATGATGCTGCTACTCACGAGGTTTGGATACTAATTTATCAATAATATTTTTTTACCATGCCTAGAATAGTTTCAAATGAAATGAGCCAAGAAATCAAATTGATCTAAACAAGTTGATTCCTGAGTACCAAACATATAAATCATGTCACTTTCCCTCAAGCTACTTTTATAGGTCATAGTGCTTGAAGTTTGTTTTACCTTGGGAAAGGTTACAGGCTGACTGTCTTGATATTGTTACAAAAGGATAAACAAGTAATTTGATGAGTTTACAGTATGCTAGGTCAAATTTACCAGTGAACAAAATATGTCAGTGTACTGGACAACAGGATTCTCTTACAAACAGTTATATGAGAATAAAAAAAAAATGACATTACAATGCAAAATATTATACCCAGTATTGTGTACCACCTGTCAGTTCTGGCTCCTCCAGCCTGGCAACAAAATATTAAAGGCAGATCCATTGGATGCTGTCTGTTGTGGTATAAGGCCACTGTAGATTTGATTTCTCTAGAACTTCCTATGGGTCCTCGATCATATTGGGATCTGCTACTGTAAGTTTGGTGGATGGGTTGGCAGCCTTGGGTGCTTTGCTGCATGGGCCCCACATACTGTATGGCAGGCTCTGTTGTATTGGTTGTTCTGGTACCTTTTCTACTATGCCAGTATTTACACAAGTGGACAAAATTGTTGGTACCCTTCGGCCAATGAAAGAAAAACTCACAATGGTCACATAAAAAACTTTAATCTGACAAAAGTAATAATCTATTAAAAATTCTATGAATGTTAACCAATGAAAGTCAGACATTGCTTTTCAACCATGCTTCAACAGAATTATTAAAAAAAATAAACTCATGGAACAGGCCTGGACAAAAATGATGATACCCCTAGAAAATACTGAAAATAATGTGACTAAAGGGACATGTTAATTCAAGGTGTGTCCACTAATTAGCATCACAGGTGTCTACAATCTTGTAATCAGTCAGTGGGCCTATATATAGGGCTCCAGGTAGTCACTGTGTTGTTTGGTGACATGGTATGTACCACACTCAACATGGACCAGAGGAAGCGAAGGAAAGAGTTGTCTCAGGAGATTCGAAAGAAAATTATAGACAAGCATGTTAAAGGTAAAGGCTATAAGACCATTACCAAGCAGCTAGATGTTCCTGTGACTACAGTTGCACATATTATTCAGAAATTTAAGATCCATGGGACTGTAGCCAACCTCCCTGGACGTGGCCGCACGAGGAAAAGTCATGACAAATCAAAGAGACGGATAATCCCAATGGTAACAAAAGAGCCCAGAAAGGCTTCTAAAGAGATCCAAGGTGAACTTCATGCTCAAGGAACATCAGTGTCAGATTGCACCATCCGTCGGTGTTCGAGCCAAAGTGGACTACATGGGAGATGACCAAGAAGGACACAAATCATAAAAAAGCCAGACTGGAATATGCCAAACTACATGTTGACAAGCCACAAAGCTTCTGGGAGAATGTCCTATGGACAGATGAGACAAAAATTTAACTTTTTGCCAAGGCACATCAGCTCCATGTTCACAGATGGAAAAATGAAGCATATCAAGAAAAGAACACTGTCCCTACTGTGAAACATGGAGGAGGCTCTGTTATGTTCTGGGGCTGCTTTGCTGCATCTGGCACAGGGTGTCTTGAATCTGTGCAGGGTACAATGAAATCTCAAGACTATCGAGGGATTCTAGAGAGAAATGTGCTGGCCAGTGTCAGAAAGCTGGGTCTCAGTCTCAGGTCATGGGTCTTGCAACAGGACAATGACCCAAAACACAGCTAAAAACACCCAAGAATGGCTAAGAGGAAAACATTGGACTATTCTAAAGTGGCCTTCTATGAGCCCTGACCTCAATCCTATTGAGCATCTTTGGTAGGAGCTGAAACAAGCTGTCTGGAAAAGGCACACTTCAAACCGGAAACAACTGGAGCAGCTTGCTCATGAGGAGTGGGCCAAAATACCTGCAGAGAGGTGCAGAAGTCTCATTGACAGTTACAGGAATCGTTTGATTGCAGTGATCGCCTCAAAAGGTTGTGCAACAAACTATTAAGTTAGGGGTACCATCATTTTTGTCCAGGCCTGTTCCATGAGTTGTCCACCAATGTCTGACTTTCTTTGGTTAACATTCATGGAATTCTTATTTATTATTACTTTTGTCAGATTAAAGTTATTTCTGTGACCATTGTGAGTTTTCCTTTAATTGACCGAAGGGTACCAACAATTTTGTCCACGTGTGTGTTTTTTTTATTTTTTAAATCTTTTTGTCAAATTGTTCTGCATTTACTTTTTTTGTGGGATCAGACAAATCAGGCTGCCTTTGCTCTGCACAGGCAAAAATGAGCTTCAGGTGCACCAGGTGTTAGCATTATAGCTGATCGGTGTATGTTTTTTTTTTTTTACAATAAGGTAATTTGAAAAATGTCAACCATAAAGACCAACATAGTTTAAAATCTTAAGGGATCAGGTAGCATAGCACAAAACTGAAGGTGACAGTTAACCTAGATGTTCCAATGTATTTCTTAATTTTTATTACTCAAAATATTTTTCAGATACCAGAAATTATTTGTACCCTAGCTTCTTCTTCTCTCCTTCATTATTTAAAGGTTTAAATGTGACATACAGTAAGGTTGCCTGCTTAACCACATAATATTATATTACATACACTTTCTATGTGATATACAAACCTGATTCCAAAAAAGTTGGGACACTGAACAAATTGTGAATAAAAACAGAATGCAATGATGTGGAAGTTTCAAATTTCAATATTCTATTCAGAATACCTAGATTACATATCAAATGGTTAAACTGAGAAAATGTATCATTTTAAGGGAAAAATAAGTTGATTTTAAATTTCATGGCATCAACACATCTCAAAAAAAGTTGGGACATGACCATGTTTACCACTGTGTGGAACTTCTTTTTATAACAGTCTGCAAACATCTGGGGACTAAGGAGACAAGTTTAGGAATAGGAATGTTGTCCCATTCTTGTCTAATACAGGCCTCTAGTTGTTCAACTGTCTTAGGTCTTCTTTGTCACATCTTCCTCTTTATGATGTGCCAAATGTTTTCCATGAGTGAAAGATCTGGACTGCAGGCAGGACATTTCAGTACCCGGATCCTTCTCCTATGCAGCCACGATGTGTAATTGATGCAGTATATGGTCCGGCATTGTCATGTTGGAAAATGCAAGGTCTTCCTTGAAAGAGACGAGGTCTGGATGGGAGCATATGTTGTTCTAGAACTTGGATATACCTTTCAGCATTGATGGTACCTTTCCAGATGTGCAAGCTGCCCATGCCACATGCACTCATGCAACCATATACCGTCAGAGATGCAGGCTTCTGAACTGAGTGCTGATAACAACTTGGGTTGTCCTTGTCCTCTTTAGTCCAGATGACATGGCATCCCAGTTTCCCAAAAGGAACTTCAAATTTTGATTCGTCTGACCACAGAACAGTTTTCCACTTTGCCACAGTTTAAATGAGCCTTGGCCCAGAGAAAACGCCTGCGCTTCTGGATCATGTTTAGATATCGCTTCTTTTTTGACCTATAGAGTTTTAGCCGGCAACGGCGAATAACACGGTGGATTGTGTTCACCGACAATATTTTCTGGAAGTATTCCTGAGCCCATGTTGTGATTTCCATTACAGCAGCATTCTATGTAATGCAGTGCCGTCTAAGGGCTCGAAGATCATGGGCACCCAGTATGGTTTTCCGGCCTTGACCCTTACGCACAGAGATTGTTCTAGGTTCTCTGAATCTTTGGATGATATTATGCACTGTAGATGATGATAGCCTCAAACTCTGTGAATTTTTGCCACATCATTGGGGGAATTGGTGATCCTCTGCCCATGATGACTTCTGAGAGACCCTGCCACTCTGAGAGGCTCTTTTTATACCCAATCATGTTGCCAGTTGACCTAATAAGTTGCAAATTGGTCCTCCAGGTGATTCTTATATGTACATTTAACTTTTCCGGCCTCTTATTGCTACCTGTCCCAACTTTTTTGGAATGTGTAGCTCTCATGAAATCCAAAATGAGCCAATATTTGGCATGACATTTCAAAATGTCTCACTTTCAACATTTGATGTTATCTATATTCTATTCTGAATTAAATATTGAAATTTGAAACTTCCACTTCATTCATTCTGTTTTAGTCACAATTTGTACAGTGTCCCAACTTTTTTGGAATCGGGTTTGTATATTTATGGTACTATACATCACTGAACTGAGATATTTGAGTCATTTGTGACTTTTTTCTCTTGTTGATTATTTTTTGGCAAATATTAATTTTTGTTTTCAAACTTAGAAACAAATCGCTATCCACTATCCATTGCTCAGTTGAATAGAAATTCTAAAAAAAAAAAAAAAAAACATTGTACCCAGAGCTGAAAATCAGAGCTGAAAGAGCTTTGTTTACCAGGGAAATTAATCACTTTTTGTTTGTCAGTGAAAGTATGCCCTAGTTCTTTATTCTCTTTGAAATAATGAACTGTGAAGAAATGAAAACAAGTAATTTTCCTTCTCTATTGGTTCTTTTGCATTGGTCTATTACCCCAGAGTACACAACTTTTCCCCATTTAAACCATAGACATCTCATTATTTCCATTTGTTTGTTATATGAACTATATAATGTTTTTATAACTGAATAGGTGATTTTGAGGTTACTGTAAAGTGAAAGGTTGCATTAGCAGCTTACTGCCACAGAACAATTATTTGCTTCCTGAAAATCAACCTTCCATTAAATTCCCAGTTTTTTCAAACTTGATTCAAAACTAGCATGAAGAATATCTTTTACAGTATTGTTTCGATAATATTGCTTTTGTACTTACTGTACACTTTTAGGTGAAGACCCATTAAAAATAGTAACATCCTTTTACTATACAGATGGGTTCCTTGAGTCTATAGTGCTGTCATTGCCAATTTATGCATATATAGCTTCTCTAGGGAATCAGGTACTTATACTGTCAGAGAGAATTAGATAGCTAAAACTAGATGTTTGGAGAGGACACATAAGCCTGGCTGCATGGGTCATCAGCAGCTCTGAGCCTGAAGGTCTAATTCTCAATATAGGTGCAATGATATCTTGCCAACGAAAAAAGGGAGAGAGAATGTGTGTAAGAATGTGGGAGGGTTAGGGTGATAGAAACAGCATGCCATGTTGGCTAGAGAAAAAGTGTGTGTCCAGCACCTTCCGGCAGGTTTGGAGATGACTCTGTCATGCTGTGTTATCTTTGTTTTTACATACACTGCTCCTGCTGCAGTCCAAAAATGTAAGGTTTATTTTCTATACATGCATGTATTTACTTTATATTGTAAACACACACACACACACACACACACACACACACACACACACACACACACACACACACACACTATGGATGATTACTAATGACTAATTAATATATTTCAGCTTAGCAACAAGTGATTCAACCATGACTGATGCAGTAAGCAACTTGGGTAACTAAAATTGGTCCAACACACCTGGAAGGATAGTAATGTGCCGTCATCTTTAAGAAAGAAATGTGGTCAGAAGTATGATGGGATCACTTAAATGTTTGGTGAAATCAAATTGTAAACAACTGTTTTTTTTCTCACACATCATAACTCTCACATATGTTTAATAGTGAAAGAAAGATCATTTCTATGATTATTTCTGTCTAAACTTCTGTGTAGCCTTAAGAAAACCACTTATCAGTGAGACTAATTGGAAAAAAAGGCTTCAATTTGCTATGGAGCATAAGTAATGGACAGTGGAGTGCAGATTTACCTTGTTCCAGAGTTCTGGTGCATCAAGGTAAAAAGAGAGGTGGATGAAATGATGCATCATGCATAGTTATGATCTGAGGTTTCTTTAGTTGGTCAGATTCAGCAATGTTATATGCACAAACAATGAAGTCAACTACCTAAAGATCCTAAATTAATTGAATTTTCATAAATGGACTTTTTCCTTCCCTGATGGCATGGGCATATTCCAAGATGCCAATGCTAGGATATATCTGGCTCAAATTGTGAAAGAGTTTTTCAGGGAGCATGAGACATCATTTTCACATATGGATTTGCCACCACAAAGTGCAGACCATAAACCCATTGAAAATCTGTGGGATGTACTAAAGAAGACTTTACCCATCATCAATACAATATCTTGGAGCGAAATTAATGCAACTATGGATGTAAATAAATGTTGTGCCATTATGAAAGCAATGTCATGGCAAATGCATGCCTTAATCAAAGCAAATGTATTCTAATGACATACTGTATTAGTATGGGACTTTTTAGGCACCTGGCTGATCAGCGGTTTCATGGACAGGTAAGACCAAGGAGTAATCAGAAGGTCCCAATCTCTGTATTGCCCATGTAATCATGTGCAAAGGCTTACCTAAACCATTAAAAGTTAGAAAAAAATACCTGTTTTTTTTTTTCTAGTCCTTATAGTATCTGTCCATTTTCAGTGTCCTGTGGCTGACGGGAGTTGCACATGCTTGGTTCTACTAATGCTAGTCCACCTACCTCAAATTCTGATGTATTGTGCATTCTAAGATGCTGCTTTGCTCACCAGGAGAGTAAAGACTGCTTATTTGACTTCCTGTTAGGTAAAACAGTGTAGTTTTATTAACCTCCTTACTCTCATCAACAATGTGTCTCAGCACTAAGGATCCCCCACCCCCTCAGTCACGAGGCTGCCAGGGTCAAGGAGGGCAGGTATGGGAGCTCTTCCGTTGCAGACCCAGCATGTCGGGGGGTTGTGGATGTCTGTGTAATGACGCAGTTCTTGTGAGGGGCAGAACCGCTCAAAAATACTCTGCGCAGCAGAGGCGTGGCCATTTAGACATGTGGTTGTAAGGCAATCAGCCTTGTTTATTTAAGGGTCCTCTGCACTTCGTGAGATCATTAAGATAGGACCAGTAAGGTATCAGGGCCAAAGACAAAGAAAAGACAAAGCGCGCTCAAGAGAGAAAGAGCTCGCCGACAAGAAAGAAAGTGAAAGAGAGCAACATGCATCAGCTCTGCGAGCACTCTTAGTTCAAGTTAACAGTGCAAAGCACAAATAAAGAAATTCTCTAGTATATATCCTCGATAAGGGCATAGGCCTTGAGAGGATATAGGTTTTATTCTTTAGTTTCCAGAGCTCTGTCCGGTCGGTGACGGTGGAGCTGTGTTTGTTTTGTGTTTTCAGTTTAGTTTTATTTACTTTTGAGTTCCCTAATTAATAACCCCATGCTATATTCTATATGCTATAGTCTTCCGTGTGTCATAAGCACTCTCACAAACTCCTATTTCGTTGACCCCCTCTGAAGCCCTGCATTAGCGCTCTTATAAACATTATTACATCATTGTAACAGTCTGGGCTTCTTTCCGGGAGCCTTCATCTCTCTGGGCCAAGAGAGAGCATAGACACAGCACATTCTAATGCCTCTGTGGCTTCCTTTACCGATGCCAGGGCGTGCATGCCCACTGCCTTTCTTTCCTCTTGTGGTGATCTGATATAGGCAGTCCAGCTGAGCACGTGGAAGCGCCTGCAGATCATAAGTCCAGCTGTGAAATTTGGTGGCCGCTTGAAACTCGAGAGTCCACATCTTGCCAGGATCTTAGCTTTAAGCTAGTCGTTCTTGCCTGCCTCCACCTCTGTGAGCACGAAGTAAGCTTGTTGTGGCTCGCCAGACAGTAGTGGAATCAAAATCCCGCTTCAGTCCTGTCGCAGGCAGCCTTCCTGCTCGGCGGTATGTTCGAACATCTGGATATAGGCCTAAACATCATTGTGGGGAAAGAGCTTGTTTAACAAGCACTGTGCCTCCTTATGTGGGTCGGGCAGGAGAACCTGTTCACCTCCTCACTGCTGCAGCTGAGAGAGCTCTGCGGGAGTTGCTTGGAGCCCTTGCACGATCTGTTCCAGGACTGCATGCTCCTGTATACTCGTTTCAAACAGGAGTGCTATGGTATGATCCCGGGCATATGGTGCTCCCTGGCCTGAGTTAGGTGCCCCCATTCTCAATCAGTGTAAAGCTTTTAGCAGGGGTGCACTGACACAGAGATGGCTTTTGCAGTGCTCAAACAGGTTCTGGTTTATTTATTAACAATACATTTTGAGTGATTTTTAGTGTGCAAAGGTGTGCAGGTTGTCATCTTCCTGTATGAAGCAGCAGGAGCAAATGACAGGGTGGTACCAGCGAGTTGGGCTGGCACAGGTGGGCAAAGTTGTGGAGGAAAGTAATTCTCCGGTGTGCTTTGTCTCTCTCTCTCTCTCTCTCTCTCTCTCTCTCTCTCTCTATATATATATATATATATATATATATATATATATATATATATGGATTGAACATTGAAACTGAAACGCTGACCAATTTAGTGTTGGAGGTTTAATGGCTCAATTTGACCAGCCTGCTGGCCACTGTTCACTGATTGCACATTCCACCAGCAAGAGCAGAGTGTGAAGGTTTAACTATCAGAATAATAGCACAGTTTTTCCTAAAATATTGCAATGCACACCTTATTGACATATCAGAATTCAAAAGAGGACAAATTGTTGGTGCGGGTCTCGCTGGCACATCTGTGACCAAGACAGCAAGTCTTTGTGAAGTATCAAGAGCCATGTTATCTAGGGTTATGTCAGCATACCACCAAGAAGGACGAACCACATCCAACAGGAGTAACTGTGGACGCAAGAAGAAGCTGTCTGAAAGGGATGTCCGGGTGCTAACCCGGATTGTATCGAAAAAACTTAAAAACACAGCTGCTCAACTCACTCCAGAATTAAATGTGCACCTCAACTCTCCTGTTTCCAAAACTATTCGTCAGAGCTCTATAGGGTCAATGTACATGGCCGGACTTCTATAGCCAAACCTTTGGTCACTCGTGCCAATGCCAAATGCCGGTTTCAATGGTGCCAGCAGCGAAAATCTTTGGCTGTGGACAATGGGAAACATGTATTGTTCTCTGATAAGTCCACCTTTAGTGTCTTTCCCACATCCGAGAGAGTTATGGTGTAGAGAAGCCCCAAAGAAGCGTACCACCCAGACTGTTGCATGTCCAGAGTGAAGCATGGGGGTGGATCAGTGATGGTTTGGGTTGCAATATTTTGGCATTCCCTAGGCCCAATACTTGTGCTAGATGGGAGCATTACTGCCAAGCACTACTAAACCATTCTGGAGGACCATGTGCATGTGCATGTATCACGATGATAACAGCAAGACTTGTGACAGTGTTGTTTGATGAACATGAACATCTCTTATGGCCTGCACAGTCACCAGATCTAAATATTATTGAAGCCTTATTGAACTATGCACATATATATAGCTCAGAAAAATAAAGGGAACACTAAAATAACACATCCTAGATCTCAATGAATGAAATATTCTTATTTAAAACTCAAAATGAGGCTCAGTAGTGTATGTGGCCTCCACGTGCCTGTATGACCTGCCTGCAATGCCTGGGCGTTCTCCTGATGAGGTGACAGATGGTCTCCTGAGGGATCTCCTCCCAGACCAGGACTAAAGCATCCGCCAACTCCTGGACAGTCTGTGGTGCAACGTGGCGTTGGTGGATGGAGCGAAACATTATGTCCCAGATGTGCTCAATTGGATTCAGGTCTGGGTAAAGTCCATAGCTTCAATGCCTTCGTCTTGCAGGAACTGCTGACACACTCCAGCCACATGAGGTCTAGCATTGTCTTGCATTAGGAGGGACCCAAGGCCAACCGCACCGGCAAATGGTCTCACAAGGGGTCTGAGGATCTCATCTAGGTACTTAATGGCAGTCAGGCTGCCTCTGGCGAGCACATGAAGGGCTATGTGGGCTTCCAAAGAAATGCCACCCCACACCATTACTAACCCACTGCCAAACCAGTCATGCTGGAGGATGTTGTAGGCAGCAGAATGTTCTCCAGGGCCTCTGTCATGTCTGTCACATGTGCTCAGTGTGAACATGCTTTCATCTGTAAAGAGCACAGGGTGCCAGTGGCGAATTTGCCAATCTTGGTGTTCTCTGGCAAATGCCAAACATCCTGCACGTTGTTGGGCTGTAAGCACAACCCCCACCTGTGGACGTCGGGCCCTCATACTACCCTCATGGAGTCTGTTTCTGTCCGTTTGAGCAGACACATGCACATTTGTGGACTTTTGGAGGTCATTTTGCAGTGCTCTGGCAGTGCTCCCCCTGTTTCTCCTTACACAAAGGCAGAGGTAGCGGCCCTGCTGCTGGGTTGTTGCCCTCCTACGGCCTCCTCCACTTCTCCTGATGTACTGGCCTGTCTCCTGGTAGCGTCTCCGTGCTTTGGACACTGAGTGCAGAAACATGTGTAGATGTGCAAAATGTATCAGTACTGTGTGGTGTACTGATTAAGAGTCTGTATCTCATGTGGGAAGAAGCTCCTCCTCAGTCTCTCTGTGTTGGCCTTCAGGGAGCGGAATCACTTTCCTGACCTCAACAGAGAGAACAGTTCATTGCAAAAGCAACACAAAAGCAAAATCCAAAAAAGAGAAAGAGAGCAGAGCCATGGTAAACTGCCACAAAGTTTGTTTTGTGAATGGAATGTTGGCTCCTGGATGTGAGTGACTCTCAGGACTTCCGAAAGGTGAAGATAGATACTGGCGATATCGATGACGTAGGACGATGAAGGACCCCGTCATCAACGTCAACTGGTTTTAAACTTCCGCAAGAAGATTAATCTGTCCATTAATCCTTGAAGGGTGAGTTTTCAAATTCTACCTGCTTTTTTTTGGAGTAAGTCATGCTGTGTTGCACTTTTGTTTGTGTTTCTTAAGGATTTTGGTGGCTTGTAAATGCATCACAGTCGTTTCTGTGTCTTCCACATATTCGGTTTGTACAAGGTAAACTATCAGTGATTGGTTCTGTTGAGTGATGTATACTGTATAGCCATCCCCACCTCAATGGAAAAGTGGTAAACATAATCTGACATAATCTGGCTCATAACTTCATTTCTACTTGAAGTTTTGAACATTTTGATTTCATTTATGGCACAGGATCAACTTTAGGCAAATACCTTAGTTTTATTAAATTCTGTACAGTCAGTTTTGTGTGATGCTGTGACAAATTCTGGCTGGACAGATAGAGACTGGTTTTGTGTGCTCCAATGCATGAAATGTAAAGATATCATTGAAAGAGCAAGTTCATTTAATTAATTTCATCTCCATTTATGGCATTTGGCAGATACCCGTATCCAGAGCGACATTTTTACTTCGATATGCATGAGATTAGTTGTTGGGTTTGAACCTGGGACCTTCCAATCAGTAGTTAACTACTGAGTTACCCCTACCCTACTGACCAACATACAGAAAAAGCCTTTCTTTTATTTATATAGATAATGTAGCTTGACTTAAAAGAAAAAGAAAAAAAGCACTCTGGTATAATGATCACACACTCACCGTAAAACAGACGTCTCAAAAACTAGATTGAAAATGGTGTCAAACTAAACTAGTATTACAAAGAGCTTGAAATACTCTCTTTTCTTCTACCAGATCCTTGCACCACTCCATCCTTGTAGAAGATAACAACAATAATCCCAGATTCTTATTTAATACATACTTTCTTTCCATGCACAACTTTGACACAAGTTTTAGAACCAGGTGCCCTCCCATTTTATCTGGGCTTGGGACCAGCACCACATGCAATGGTTGGATAGTATGGGGTGTGGCAACCAGATGTGGATAGTAACGAATTACATTTACTCACGTTACTGTAATTGAGCAGTTTTTTTTTTGCGTACTTCTACTTTTTAAAGTAGTTTTTAAAATCTGTAGTTTTTAAAACCAACACACATATGCCCACCAATAACAAGTAGCAGTGAGGAATTGTATTTTTAATAACATGTTATCAGGAAAACAAATTACATTTAAACCGAGACAATTTGATAAGTAATTATGTAGGCGATAAGTCCATCCTACATAAAATCAGATCAGCCATTTTTATGTCTTAATCCCCTTCAAGATACTGAGCTAATTTCACTTATTTCACTTCAGCAAAATGATGAACTGTTGTACTAGATCGCTTCCTGAATGTTATTTAAACAGATAATACTAGAAATCCCTTAAACCCTTAAAAAAATTATCATCTTACTTAAAGCTTTTAACTGTTATAAATCCCATGATTAAGAAACCTAACCATGACCTGTTAGCTGTCCAACAATATGCCAAACCCAAGATCCTAGATAGTTCCTAGATACTTAAAAAATACTTACATGATACTTACAAAAATAAAGTTGTACTGTATAAGGGTGATTTCTCAGTTTATCATTAATATTTGTTCTGTACAAGTCTTTGTTTAGTAATTTTAACTAAAATACTTTGCTGCTGCAAATAGTACATTGAGGAAAGCTGGCTTACTTTTCACTAGGCATTTTGTATCTTTTTATTGCCAAGTGCAAAGAGAGTTTGAATGTAAAGCCTCGCCCACTAATAAAAGTGATAAATAAAAAAGAGATGAATTGATGTGTGCTCACTCCTTCTCCCTTGCTCTCTCTCTCTCTCTCTCTCTCTTTCTCTCTCTCTCTCTCTCTCTCTCTCTCTCTCTCTCTCTCGCTCTTTCTAACATTTTCAGGTGTATGACTTGCAGGCATCTGCAGAGAGCTACTGTACCAATATGCAGGAATCTCCATGACCTTCTGCAAGAGGTTGGATGTCTAAAACAGGTAGGTTCCCATTCTGGACAAGCTGTATAGTCTATATATCTTATTGAAGGGTAATTGGTGTATGTTAATCCAGTGTAAATGTTTTTTAGTACATTTTTAAAGGTGTATGACAACGTGCAGCAGCATTTGTTATGGAAATTAGTGCTGGAGTACAGAATATCCTTGAAGTTACTTTGTAAGTCAGTCTCTGTATGAGTTAGGTGGCCTGGTCACCTCTCTCTAGAGCTGTACTGCTTATGTTCCATGGGATGGGCAATCTTTGTTTGACCCAGAACATACAGAAGAGATTGTATCTCATAGTATCTCAAATTTGGGTATCCCCAGGAGGTGCTAGCCAGGGAGTCTAGGCTGATATTTTTTTTATTTTATTGCAAGGAAATCCTGCTATTATAGGTGTGTCCAAACAATGGCTGCTGTTGTATATTTTGCAGAAAAGTTCAAGATACAAAACGTGAAAATGATTTGACCTGTGTTTTAGATGTAATTTAATAAACATATTTTCTTTTACATCTGTATATGGTCATTATTATACATGCTTTGCATTTGGGTGCATTTGGGTTTAATCATCATTGCTTTGATGATCATCATCAGTGTTTTTTGTTAATGCTGTCATTTAAATACACCTTTTGCCTATGTAATGAACCCTAGTAATAACTGGTAAAAGCATGACTAAATACTAATAATGTCAGTAAATAACCAGCAGATGAATAATGTGTGAAAACAAACAAAAAGCCCTGAAAATAGTTCTATAAATGTCACCGTAATTTTCAAAAACACACTATCTGGTTGTTTTCACCACAATAGCCACTTAGCCAATAAAGGTTATAATGTGAATTTGAAACTGAAGAACACTAGACATTTATAATTGCATCCAGCACACCTACTACACACTGAATACCACCTTCCCTAAGCCAAACCCACACAGATGGGGTGATGATTGATACCTCACTCAATACTTCACACTATGGATTTTTCTTGCACCACAATTTGTGACGGTAATGCATGTGTCATATCAGCCCAGTTAGTTTACATTGTTCTCAATCTTAACCGTCAGAGTCACTGCCGCCAATGTACCCAGCTGCTAACCTGAGTGGGGAAGTGATGGTTCAATGCCCTCTGACCGTCTGCTCTGCTAAGAAAAGACTGTGATGAGCCTTTCAGGTTTTGCCAGGTCTCAGGTGCCTATGCCTTTTCACTGTGTTTCCATTCCACAGACTTTACAGAGCCTGTGTCTAGTCCACTGATGCGGATCATGTTTTTCACATAAAAGCATGCACGTGTTTTAATGTTGGTAAAGGAAGTTTAAAAAAAATCTTCTTATGGATAATAAATTATAATCTACAAAGGAGCAACTGCATTATACAGTATGAAAAAGCTACACTTAAGCCACGTATGTAGATGATCAAGTCTGAGTTGTGTGGTTTAACTTGAACCTTTTTAACCTTCTTTAATCATTTCTATTCTAAAAAAGTCACACCAAATGCCATGCTGTCCTATTATAAATAAATTTTTATGCTAATATATTTACCCCATGTACTAAATAAAAAAAATATGGTTTTTGCAGTGTTAATTTTTTTTGTTTTGTTTTTTATGAAGGCCATTTCTTGAAAGATATAACTTTTTGATGGCATTAAATGTTGCTAATATGATTTTTTAGCATTTAGACACCATCAGTATTGAGAAATGACATATTGCATGAAACAATGAGCCACCAAAAATCACTTTGCCTGCAGAAACACAACCCTCACACTGTCAAATTCTACGTAAAACAATGGAGATGAACAATGGCTAAATATGGGATGTGCACTAAATACATGGAAAACTAAAACAACTTAGATATTCAAAACAGAGCTTTGTCATTTTAAACTTTAGACATAAAGATGTGATCACATAAAAATCAAATACTAAGCAAGCCAGCCCAACCACAAAAAAAAGGAAACAAACAAACAAACAAAGACACACACAAAACACAAGGCCAGCTTTACCAACCTAGCACAGATGAATTTGATGGCTTTAAATGGGTGATCTGTGTGAGCCATGCATTTTTGCTCGAGTGCTTTAATTAATAAGCAATTTTGGGCTTTCCTGTGGGAGTGATAAAGCAATTTGCAGAGTGCACAGAAAGAGTGGGCTGATGTACAAACAGATTAATTTGCACATGTTCTATAATTTACTTATTGTGAAGGGTCTGAGAAATAGGTTATTGCTTGTTTTGTTATACACTGAATTATTTGACCAACAGAGGGATACTAGGTTGATTTAAAAATAGGGCTGCACTATTCTTAATGAATTGGAAATCATGTTTTTTTTCCAGATACCACAAATCTCACACAATTATATGACCAATTTTGCAAGAATGAATATAATACGCCGCAAATGTTTCTTTACTTGCCACATACACTTCACAGCACAATTATTTATTTACATGTCTCAACAATGTCGGGGTCAGAGTGAACTATCAGCCATGATGGTGTTACCCCAGTGGCAAAGAGGGTTAAAAGCCTTAGTCAGTGGCAGCTTCGCAGTGAAAGAACTTGAACTCACAATTTCCTATTCATGAACCCTCAAGCCTTTACCATTGAGTCACCACAGCCCCAATTACATATATTCCGAAATTCCATTACTGTGGTACACTGTGATATCTACAGTCCTTACCTGAAGTACTGAAATCTACAAGATCAATAAGTTTTGTTCATTTTATTTTATTGTGAGAACAAAAAATTTACATGAGACAATAGTTTAGAATTTCGGCTTTTGTTCTAGATGAAATTTCAACAACGCAACCTTGGTAATTTTACCCTAAGCAATATTTACCCCAGAAATATAATTATTAACACAAATCTTCATTAAATTAACACTAAAGTATTTTTTTTTAAATCATAGACAAAAGGAAAGAAAAGAATGTGGTGTACAGCTGTGGCTTACCAACAAGGAGGCAGATTAACTAGAAGATAAAGGTCTCAGGACATACCCACTACAGTCACACATGCATACACATCCACACACAATAACCTCATGGTCAAACCCAATGATGTAGAAGCAATGTTGCCATGCAGCAAGAAAAAACACCACCCAGAAGAACACTACCCAGCCCCTCCACTATAGGCCTTCAGCATCTAACAAAAAAAAAGAAAAATTAAATAATCAAACCACAAATACAACTTAAACAGAACAGATTACACATACACATAAAATGGATTATCATACAATGCAGAAAAGGTAAACAAGCAATAAAAATAAAAAGTAAACAAATAAAAGCTAACAAGACCAAAAATATAGCAGCAACTAAAATCTAGAAATAAAATAATACACAACAAAATTGAACTCAATACTTGGACAACAGCTTTTATGAACTCAACACAAAACAAATAGAAAACAAATTTAATAAAGAAGATTAACTAACAGGTATGCAATCAGTGTGTTTAATTTATGAACAGAGCTAAACAGATAAACAGTAGACGCATAGACAAGCAGGTTTCGATAAAACTCATGTCGGCCAAGCCCATGTAAACAAAGCAGAGTTCAACACATCAGAATTAGACCAAAGCCCACACTGGCAAAGCAGTGCTCAAAGCACACCTATAGAGGCAAACCAGTGTTTGAAAAACCCCAGTGTAGAAACAAGGCAGAATGTGGAAATTTCCCATATACAGACAAAGCAGAATATGGAAAACTCACAAAGCATTGTTCTTACTTGTGTGTAGCACAGTGGCATCAAAACTCCCCCAAAGTCTATGGTCCTTGAGAGATATGCTAAAAAAAATTATTTTATTAAGAACAATAAAATTAATTAAATTAGAGCTAGATAATGGCAGCATATATTAGCTCATGAGAAAAAAAAATCTACTTATTTCACTACTGATAATACCCTAAAACCAAAGCAGTTTTACCCCACCCACTATGCCACTGGAAGCAGGGTAGGACTGGGACAAAAATATCAGCCTACCACTACCAGTCAGACACTACCCATATAGAGTGCATCTAAACTCTAGATCATGGAAATAGTTTTTCCCCAAATTTAATTCACAGATATTCTAGATTCATTACATATGAAATTAAATATTTGAAGACTCTTTTTTTATTTTTATTCAAGTATTACAGCTTTGAGCCCATGACATTTTATAGTATTTCAACACATATTTTAGTATTTCAAAATATTAGAATATAAGTTTCATCAAAAATGGCTTCCAAAAATTCCCTCTCCCTGAATCAACACAGTATAAATGGCACAGGGAGAGGAGGAAAGTCAGGATGCAGGAACTGACAGTGAGTCTAAAGGTAACACTGTCCTACTCTCCTCTGTGTTTTATCAGACATTGAGAATAAATGGTGAACAACAGCCTGAAATATTTAGGGGCAGGTGCAGATAAAAGGAGAGAACCAGCATTGTGATCAGATATTGCCTTCCTCTTGGAATGTGGCCTGTTCTACTATTCCAGCTAGTAATGGGGACATCCTGGAGGTTCTTCAGGCCAGTAATGAACCTGGCTCACTCCCACTTGTCTCACTGGCTGTCTGGGTCACCAAAATGAAGCTGAAGGACTATTTCTAATGGTATTAAAAAGTATTAACTTCTGCCAGTGGTGTCAGCATGCCACCCCCAAAATTGCTCCACCCACTGCCTGTGGTGAACCAGTCAAAATGGTGGGCATGGATCTCATAAGGCCATTTCCAAAATCATGGACAATGCTGACTGATACCCCACACACAGTCCCACTCTGAACCTCCAGAGCAGCCCTATCAATTCCCAGCAGCCCTATTAATTCCCAGATGATTGCAACCAGGCTATTGTTAGGAACCTCCACCAGAGGTCACTGTTCATGTCTGTGTAGTTCTTGTTGGTTGACTCAGTTTCCCAAAAGGCACCTCAATCAGGTGATGAGTGCTCACCTGAACTGTGGTGGCTCATTAAAGCTTCTATAAATAGCAGTTTGTTCTGGGAAATTGGGTCGAGCATTGTTCATTTGTTTGTTTGTTATATTTGTAATACCGTCATGTGGGCATTCCTTTTGTTTGGTTTTTGTTTCTTTAAGTTTATATTTTGTTTTGTTTTGTAACCTTTGTTTTCAGAGGGCTATAGTTTTGTTTTCTGTATGTTCCTTGTTCTGATGGATTCATGGAGCTGCCTTGTTCAGTGTTTAGTTAGGCCGTGTCTCCTCCTGCGTAAGTACTGTACTGTTCTGTGTCAGTCTTCTTGTTTAGTTCTTTGGTTAAAACTTCCCTTGTATGTGTAGCCACATGAGGTCTTAGCCGTTAGCAGGGTTAGCCGCTAGTAGGCCTTGACGGCTAGTAGGGTTAGCCTCCAGTACGCTAGCCTCTAGTGGGATTGACTTCTAGTGGTTCTGGTAACTAGTAGGTTAGCCACTAGTTTGGTATAGCCTCATGTGTGCCCTGCCTTTTGTGTTCTGTTTCTGTATTAGGTCAGTACTAACCTGGTTAGCCACTAACTCCTTTAGATACTAACCTGGTTAGGTCATCATTCCCTTTATCCATATTCCATGTAGCTACTAACCTCACTAACCACTAACCCATCCGGTCTCTAGTCTCTGTTCCCCTGGTCCTGTCTTCAGTCCTGTCTTCAGTCTGTATCCCTAGTCCTGTCCCCATCTCTAGTTCCCCTATGTGTCTTTAGTTAGCTCCAGCTCCATGTTTCCTCATCTTTAGTTCTTTGTCGGTTCCCTGTGTCAGCTCCTGGTTCCCTGTGTCAGCTCCTGGTTCCCTGTGTCAGCTCCTGGTTCCCTGTGTCAGCTCCTGGTTCCCTGTGTCAGCTCCTGGTTCCCTGTGTTAGTTCCTGGTTCCCTGTGTTCAGTTCCTGTGTTTTTCCTGAGCCCTAGTTTTAGTTTGAGTTCGTTGTTTTGGTCCCTTTGTTCGTTTGTCTGAGTTGTTTAAAATAAAAGACTATTTTTGTTCACACACCCCTCTGCGTCCATGTCTACCACATATGCCCACGGCAACTATGTCAGCCGGTCTAGCCAGCAACTACCACCAGCTAGACCATGACAGCTATCAAGTAGGAAGACATTAAAATGCTGCAGGATGGCATCATCAAAGAGCCTGCCAACCCCTGGTTCATACAGAAGTCTCAATATCTGCAAAGATTTTCAAGAAATAAACCAGGTGTTGGGGTTTGGTAGCTATCCCCTCCCCAAAGGGATGATCTTGTGGAATGCAGTAGCTTAGCTTACAATGCAATAGTCCCATTCATGTATCCACTGTCCATCTTTAAAAAGATATCTTTGCATGTGGTTCTAACACCAGATGTGAAATCCAAGACCATGTTTAGCATATCTGATGGCCACTAGCAGTACCAGGTCCTACTGTCCTTTGGGCTCTATTATCTAAGTTCCTAGGCTCTAAGTTTCCTGTGACATTCTAGTGCCACATGGATATCACTCTACTGCCAGTTTTGCTAAGGCCTACCTGGACAAAATCTTGGTCCAACTCCAAGTGGCATGTCTTCTTGGGGTTGGCAGGATATTAAAGGAAGTTTGTTTTATACCCCACCCTCCCCACCCACTTTCAGACCTGACAAAAAGTGGAGCCAGACTATGTATGGTGGTCTAGGACAGCAGAGCAGGTGTTTCAGATAATGCCCCTTTTGAATGCCCCTTTACTTGGCACACTGACACTTCTGAGACAGGCCTAGGTGCCATGCTATTTCAGAGATTTGATGAGGAATAAGACAGGGTCCTGTACATGAGTAGAAAACAGATCCACACAGAGTGATTGATGTGCAACCCTGCCATAAAGTGTGTAATTAAGAAAATACAGCAGACATCTAACCCTGCTCCACTATGCTCCACTATAGTGCATGTCAAAAGCCAAAAGACAATAATGGAAATGTAACCAGGTGGTTTCTGTTATTACATGACTTCTCTTTCTAGGTCCAACAATGAGCATGGTCTACCAGGGATATGTCATAAAATATCATAAGATATGGAATTTTTGATCAAGCACTTTCAGTCTCGGAGCTGAGAGCAGATAATGTGATGACAGGCCCTCCCATCTCCTCTTGTGGTCTGCTGAGAAGCAAAAGGCAGCAGAGATTCCCTGATTCTGGGAATTCCCCTGGACACTGTATTTAATTGGGAGAAAGGAGGGTGGTAGCTAAGCTATCATCATTGCTGAAGAATGACTCTCACCCCCTGTATGAAAGTTTATTCTCTGAGCAGCTCTTTCAGTGAAAAGGCTGTTACATCCTAAGTATCAGTGTGATATTGAAGGTCTTACCTCCCTGTTGCAATTAGACTGTACAATCAAAGCTGCTCCCAGTGAACCAGTCTTCATATTGCACACGGTTATATATAACAGCATATGACTTTTTTTCTCCATGTGTGTTTTTTTTTTTTAACAGAATGAAGACAAAAAAACAAACAAAAAAAAAAAAACATGTGGTTAATACTAAGTATTCTTCAATGATTCAACATGATTCTTGTAGATTCACCTTTAGCAGCAATAACGTGAATTAATCATTTCATTTATGAGTCACTCTTATTGTGGAGGAATTTTGGCACATTCTTCTTTACAACATTGCTTCAGTTCATTTAGGTTTGGGCATTTGCTTATGCACAGCTCTGTTAAGGTCCAACCACAGCATTGTTCAGTTGGGTTGAGGTCTGGACTTGGTCACGACTAGGCTATTCCAAAACTTTAATTTTCTATTTTTCAGCCATTCTGATGTGGATTTACTGGTTGCAAGGTCCAATTTTGAGCTAGCTTTAGCTCTCGGGCAGATGACCTCACGTTTGTTTCTAGAATAATCTGGTAAAGGGGTAGTTCATGAGAGGAGAGGAGTTCACGGCTAACTTAAAGATTACAACATGCCCAGTCCCTATGGCTGCAAAATAAGCACACATCATCACTGTCGTGCTTGACAATGGTGTGTTTCGTATTTCTGCTAATATGCTTTCTGGCTTTTGCCAGGCATAAAGGTCAAACACCTTCACTTTGGTCTGTACATAGGACTTTGTTTCAGAACCCTTGTGGTTTTAAATTCTAATTAAGGCCTGGAGGGTCTGAGACATAGCTCCTTTTTTTTGTTTATTTTTTGTATTTCTCTGAGGATTGCAAATTTGAGTTTGGATTTAATGTGTTGGGACGTTTACTCCTGGGAGGATTGATAACTGTCTTGAATGCTTTTTTTAAAATAATCTTTCTCATTGTAAAATGTTAAACTTCACATTAACTGGAAATGGTTTTTATAACATGTTCCAAATTGGTGTGCAGCAACAATAGCTTTTCTAAGAACATATGGCCCACATTTGGATTTATTTTTGTTAAATAAATCATAAAAAAAATGTTGTATGTCGTCGTTCGTCTAAGGTTGTATTTGTCTAATACTAAGACTCACTATAATTAGATCATTTTGTTATGTTTTTAACCAAAAAAAAAAAAAAAAACTACTACTACTAACTACTAACTACTAACTTTTTTACCATGACTATACTATACTGCCAAGAACAGCAGTTTGCACATAATTATTGTAAATAGCATGAATTCATAAGTTTCATTACAGGATCAGTGGATCAGTCATAAAACTTTACAGATATTAAGCCCATCCCGACACAACCTTAACAATGCATAAGATTTTATACAGCCTAATGAACAATATCCTCTTTCCCTTTACTAAATGACAAATAGGAGATAGGGTGAAAGGATAAATAGAAAAAAGGGGTGAGATAGATAGAGAATGGACACTCGGACCAATGAAGAATTTCTTTTTCTCATCAATATTCAGCTCTTTACAGTATTGATCTTCTCAGCTCAGCTTTAGTCTGTTTGTGCAATTTTTGAGCTCTTTAAATGGGACATCATCAACATCATTATTGATAGTTTTTGTTGTATTCTTTTTAGCCACATGACCACATTTTACTGATCTGTGAACTGGCCATAGAAGAGGCTCAGTGAATAGAGGTATGATCAGGTGGTGGTATTGGTTGCTGTAGTAACGGGCAGGGGAAACCAGGTAAGGGTTTCAGTTGATTGCCTGAGCTCAAGTGGCACTGATGAAAGAATGCTGCTACTGGACAATCACAGAATGGCTGCAAATCATTCCAAGAGAGACAAAGAATAGAGGCTGAGCAAGAAGAAACATTAAGATTTATGAAATAAGAAAGAAGCCTGATTTGTCCAACTATAAATCTCTCCTGATGAAGAGACTTAAAATGTAGAATGATTGCACTAGGAAGAGTGTAATTTCTGCAAGAATGAAAGTCCTGTATTTAAGTTCTTGCATTTAATTAATTTATTTATATCATAGCTGTCAAGCCCCAAAATCTGATCGGTCAAAAGTGGTTGATTAATTGTTTAATTGTATGTACTTATTTTAATACATTATTCTAATCAATAAACAGTATTTATAATACAAATGAATATAATTCTGTTATTCAATAAATATAAAATAATATTTTTGCTATAATTACTAATAGTGTAAGGAGAATTAGAGAAGTAGTCATTGCATTATAACATTATAACAGATCTAAGGATGTTATTTTATGACTGGTATCTTTAACTCCAGTCCTGGATGGTCAGTGTCCAGCACTATTTCTAATTCACCAATACTTAAACAGCCTGCTGAATTTAGTAATTAATAGATTAGTTGTATCAGCTGTGTTTGAGCAGAAGAATCATCAAACTGTGTTGGACACAGTTTACCAAACATTGTGCTGGGGGCTGGTCCTCCAGGCCTGAGAGAAGATCCCTGCTTTAAGATTTGCACACTGGAAAAAGTGGATTGCCAGAGGAGAATATCATAGTTTCTTTATAGCAGACTAAGCTCAAAATATGCTTAGAGAAAAAAACAAGGGAATCTGATAACTGGAATTTACTTAATTCATGTTTGAACAACATCTGAATGTAATTATAAATGGATAAAAAGTATTACATGTCTACTATGTAAATATTACATAATCTTTACATATGGAACTCTCAAAGTCTATTATAATCTAAGTATTTGGGTCATAATTTTAGCAAGCATTCCAATTATTCTCTTCAATGTGCTGTGAGCTCATTGCCAAGTAGAGGCATCTATTATTCAACCTTCTTATTATTACCCTTCTATTCAAGTTGACCTTGACATTAGCACTCAGCTGGGCAACTATGACAATGAACATGATACTATTTTTATTTGCTCAACTGACAATTAATAAATTAATGAACTGTCATTATCTAGTCATACCAAATATTTAAAATGTGTAAAAACAAATAAGTATTGAATTTTGAATCTGCAAATATAAAGGGTGGAAGGTTTTATGTTTTTATTGAATTGTTTGTTTGTTTGTTTTTAAACTTCATGTTTGAACCTTATTACATTTGAGTAAAATCCCACTGCACAGGAGTTCAGGATAATGTCAGCTCAATCTAAAGAGGTTATGGTGCTACAGTCCACTCAAGCTAAATTCACTAAAGCAGTGGAGCAGAACTGAAACTGGTCTTCCACATTTCACATTCACTTTGATATACAAAAAGACTAATATCCTGAAGCCAAAAAAATTGTTAAAACCCCATTTTGTTATCCAATTAGAAATTACTAGTGAGACCCATAAAAGCAGCATCCTCCAGAAAACATTTTAACATAAAAGGCATATGCTTTTTAAAACTAAAGATAACTGTTGTCCTACAGATATGTGTGGTTTATAACACATAGTTGTGAATAGTTGTGCAGACGCAAACATTCACAGCTGCACATTCAAAGTGGTTGTTGACTTAAAAAAAAAAAAAAAAAGGATGATGCAATAAAAAAAAATCAACCTTTGCTACTTGTCAGTGTTGTTGAAGCACATTTAACAGGTAAGGTCTTTGGGAATATAAATTACCTACTGTACCTAATCATCTGTGCAATAATAGTTCAATAAATGTAATAGATAATGTTGTAGCATTTGCAATAAACAAGCTCTGTGACCAATGAAGGGCAGATATCTCTTCCTGATGTCTTACTATGCAATTTGAAGCCAAAGAGGGAAGAGGTAGGAAAATCATACCTCTGTCATGTTTTTCAGGAGATATAACCACACTTCACAGAATATTATAGCTTGAGCATATAGCTCTGGAAAAAAAGAAACCACTGCAATTTACTCCAGAAAACCTCTGGAATATAATCAAGAGGAAGATGGGTGGGCACAAATCATGCAAAGCTGAACTGTTTGCTTTTTTTGCAAAAAGAGTGGTCTAAAGTTACCCAAGTTATTAGCATTTTGTTTTATTTGTGTTATTAAAGCTCTGCAAATACTGCATGATCTTAGGTTATTTTGGGGTTATACACTCTAAATAGTAGTGGTTATATTTTGAATTTAGGAGTCATTTTATTGTCAGCAGTTGACAAAAAGTGAAACAAAGCTGTTCATCTCACCAATGCATGCACCTGTGAGAAATTCTTTTTTAGAAATAATAGAAAAATGTAAAAATTTAATCTCCAGTAGCATCTGATGATGCATTAAAGCACTTTGAAGTTATGTTAATATGCTGTAGTACTTATGAAACTGTGCGTGTGTGTGTGCCACTGGGCATGTATCCTTGAGTAAAATAAAAGTTACCAATCTATGCCCCGAATATACTGACTAACAGTTGAGAAACTGCACTTAGCTCAATTCACACCATTTTCACCATCTAGTGAAAAATGTCTCTTTGGAATGGAGTCCAATGTAAGTCAAGAAGCTATTTACTTCTGGTTCAAGGTACAGCTTTGGTCTGATTCAGCCAGACAAAGCTGGACAACTTTAAATACCTATGACAGGGTATTAATAATAATAACTATTCTGCTTATCATTCTACATATGGAACATAAAAATGAGTGCAATATAATGAAAGGCGGAAGGAAAATATGCTTACAAAGCCCAGTAATGCTTGCTTTTCTTTCAACTATTTTACCCATTTATTAAGCTGTCAATAAGACTAACAATTACTCCTCCACAATGTGGTTACATTGAAATGACTGTTTTAATTCTTTTTTACATTCAAATGAACTGGCCTTTAGTTTCTATTATTAATTAAGAACACTTTCAGGCTAGTGACATTTTGATGGAACAAAAGGAATCATTAGAGATCCTTTGAGCCCATTTAATATACTTGAGCACCAGTTGGCTTTTGAGCATCAGCTGGGGAAGGAGGGCTCAACCAGCATATCAACCTGCTGACCTGCAATTTGCACTGGAGGAGATCAGCTACATTAAAAGCTAGTGATGTCTCCTCCTGTGTATTTCCATACCACTGTCTTTTTATTACCCAGACATTATTATTACAGAGACCTTTCCTTAAAAAAAAATAAATTCTGTTTCTCAATGCAAATCACACAACTCACCCTCTGGTGAGGATTCATAAAAGTTAGTGTTTGTTTTTACTAAAGAGGAGAAGAAATCAAAACAAAAAGAAAAGAAATCAAACAAGCAAAAAGAGTATTGCATTCTCTGTAAATAACTGCTGCTAGTGTAGCTAATGTGACTTACTTATCACTGAAAATTCGATTGCAGATAACGGGTTTGACACATGGACGGCACCACAAACACAGACACAAGGCAAGGTCTTAAGGACGGGGAAAAAAGCGAAGTATGTGAAGGTGTGCCTGTGCAGGTCTGATGGCAGTGCCCAGCTGTCATGCGGGCTCAAGCTCACAAGCAATGGCGGAGAGACTGGCAGAGTGGACCCATGTGGGCAGTGGCTCCTGCGTCTCCATGAGCAATTTTTTTCTTGGGCACCCAGCCCTCCAGTCTCAAGTGAAAGTCCCTTCTGACATCTGATGGCTGGGAGGCTTTCCCCGGCTGGGAACAGGGACCTTAATGTTGACACATAGTGGTCTTTTTTCACTCTTCCGCAGCAGGATCCCAAAGTCTGGCTCTAAGCGAGAGTGCCCTGAGAGCTCATGCAGTGTTCACGTGGCTGTCCTCCATACAGTGATCAAACAACGCTTTCTTTACTCGCCTTTGAAGTTTCTGGAGCGACTGCCACTTCTCCGCCTGCAGGCCATTTTAGCATCCGCCGTGTCTCTCTCCTCCGTAGATCTTCAGCACCAGACCAGACAGACCCCGAGCAACACTCCCCACCGTGCTTTTATAATGCGAGGAGAATCCTGCAATCCATTTGCTCTGATCGCTTCACAGCCATGCCTGTTTCCAGGGGCCCTGCCCCTTCACGCACCTGCAGAAGGGGAGGCAGTGTATCTAGTGAGCCTACAGAGTAAGCAAGGAGTGACAACAGATTTAGGTGCATGCCCATCACTGGCTCATGCCATGGCACTGTTCCTCCCTCATATCTGAGCTGACTGTCGCCTCTGACACTGCCTGTCAGTGGTAAAGACTTTAGCCTCATTAGGTTTTCAACGCAGAGTGCGTGTTGGTTGCCCCCATGTTCGCATTCTCCACCAGTGTAACGGTTTGATGCATGGACAGCACCACAAACACAGACACTTGATGAGAACTTAAGTAAGTAGGGAAATTTTATTTAGAAAAATGGTAAGGAAAAGGGTTTAAGGATAGAAAGAAAGGGAAGGGAAGGAAAGTAGTGAAGAAGGTGTGTGCATGTGCAGGTCTAGTGGCAGTGCCCAGCTGGCATGCTGGCACAGGCAGGCAATCGATGGCAGCGGGCAAAGTGGGCCCCTGCAGGTAGCATCTCCTGCATCTCCTTGAGCACTCTTTTTACCGCTGACCTAACCAACGCTCCACTGGGTAAGAGTAATTAGTTCAGTTACTATTAACTTCTTCTCAGCTCAGAACAGTCTGGTTATTCTATTTTTATCTCAGTCTTCAACAAGGCGTTTCAGCCTGCAGGCCCTCTAATGACAGGATGTGTTTTTTAAAAAAAAGTGCATTATTCTGTCAAAACTCTAGGAACAGGTGTGTGTGTGTGTGTGTGTGTGTGTGTGTGTGTGTGTGTGTGTGTGTGTGTGTGTGTGTGTGTGTGTGTGTGTGTGAAACTCCTAAGAGATCAGCAGTTTCTAAAATACCCAAATCAGCCCATCTGTCACCAACAACCATGCCATGATCAAAGTCACGAAGTTCACTTTTTTTTGTTCTAATGTTTGATGCGAAAATTATTTGAAGCATTTGAAATGTATCTGCAAGACTTTTTTTTTTTTTGCATTCCTGCTACATAATTGGCTCATTAGATATAAGTGCATGAATTTGCAGGTGGATAGGTTAAGGTGAACTGATCAAGTGGATGGTGACTGTATTTACAAATTGTGGCCCCATTTTATGCACAAATCGCAATGATAGTAATCCTTATTTTAAATATACATCCCATCAAGATGCAGAAATCATGATCTGTCTTATAAGATGTTATCAGGTGTGAACATGCATGAAAACATGTGATCTCTATAACAAAGCTAAACAGTATGTATTATAGAAAAAAACATTTTAGCTGGAGAACCACAGAGTTACATAACAAATGACATACACTATGTAAAATTAATTTTAGTGTTTTCAAGTGTTAACACTGTGGCCAAATATGTTGGCATTTGCACACACCGTTCATTTTTTTAATCTAGAAAAAATTGTTATATATCTGAATTATTATTTACATACAGTAGAATATGCCTTCAATCATGAGTTTATTTGTTGCTCTAACACTTTTAACAGTTAGAAAACTGTTTGCTAGGCACTGATAATTTTGTTATTCCATTACTTTTTTTTTTTTTTCTTAGAAGGTATATTGCTTCATTTTCGAAAAGGATTATAGTACAAAGGTGCTGCTTTTTCACTCTTCCTTAGAATGTACCTAGCAAAGCCAGCGTACTCTTGGTCACAAATCAAAATGACCTGCTTGATTGTATCCTCTAGGAATATTGATTCCAAAACCACAAGTCATGAGTGTTCCCTGATTAAATCTTAACTACTTCTCGGTCAAAAGACACAAGGTAACACAGAGATAAACTGCAGGAAACTGAATAGACAATAAGTACTAGACCACTGATATAGTCAGCGTTGATCTTTCCTCAGATAAGTGTTTTCTCAATCTCTCTCTCTCTCTCTCTCTCTCTCTCTCTCTCTCTCTCTGAGTGCATGCTGGGAGTTGATGTGTGAGAGCAGTGTGTGGAGTGTGAGAGCAAGTGTTCAAACTTTTTACCTTCTATTTTTTCTTTTTTTTTCTTTCAGTGGGACACATTAGACCCAATGTGTGAATAATATCAAAAAAGTATTTATTAAAAAAATTATAAAAAAGCAATAAAATAAAAATAATAAGAAATAAAAGAATATAATAGTAAACAAACTTCCTCTATCTGGGGGAGAAAGGCCCTGCAGGGGGAGATGGCAGCTCCACTCGGTCTTACTCAGACATGGGGCGCACTATGAAACGAGTCCCGATGTCATGGTGGAGCAGGTACTGGTGGCCATGGACGAGCTAGTGGGATTCGCTAAGATAATGTTGGCGTCAAGGATGAACTTTTGTGAAAAAAAAACAACTGGTGGATCAACAAATAGAACACAGAGTCTCGGTAAGTGGAAATTTCTTATATTTCACACCGTTAGCTTCCGTGACAAGGGCTGTAACAATCTCTAATGTGCAAACGAGCACATTGAGTGCGAGGGAAATTAACAAGCGGCATAAAAGTGGTCCCGTTAAAGTGCAGACCTGAAGCATGTCATGTCATTCAGGCGGTGGGTGATGATCAATCACGGGGGGAAATCATACATGTTATAAGCAAGCACCGGGAACATGATGTGATGGAGGGAAATGGAGGTGGAGCCACACTGGTGGACAGTGAAAATGGAACAACAGAGAACAATGGTGTGGAAATGGGCCCAACAGTAGGTAATACTTTAAATAAGCAGAAACAAATTTACAATGTAAAAAAAAAGGTGAAGTCAGCACAACTAAAGAAAACACAGGTGGAACCCAGAAGAATGCTGACGGTAAGAAAAACAGTGACCAAATTATTGGAATGAAATTTAGAAGTGCTACAGAAGAAGCTAGTATGAAGACTCAAGAGATATGGACATGGAAGATGAGGAAGATGCTACACAGGACAATGAAGTCTGAGAAAGAGGAGACGGAAAACAATGCTGCTGTGGCTGAGAAAAAGAAGAAGAAGAACACCATAACCACTAGAAGAAATCAATAACTCTCTGGATGCAATGTATGGAGAATCTGTAGATGTATCTGACAACTTCTCAGATACAGGCAAATTTCTTGTTTCTCTAGCAAAAAATAAAAAATTCAGCCACTTTGGCACAACAAAGCAAAAAAAGAGGTTTCGTCTGAGAAAAATGGCAACAAGGCTACGAAAAGAGAAAAAGAAAGACTCTTAGAAAATGGAAGCAAAATTCTGAATTACACAATGACATCACCAGGGTGTCTTTCTTCCTCTTACCTCTCTTTTAGGTGGATAAGTTAAGAGTCACCAATTTAAACAATAATGGGGGCAGGGATATAAAGGAACAGGCTGTAGTCACACAATTCATCAAACAGACTTTGCCTTTCTACAAGAAACACAGAATGTGGGATGAGGTGGGAAGACCAACTTTTTAAAGTTATGGGTCAAATCTCAGTGCTGGGGAAACAATTTTAATTTGAAACACATTAAAAGCAACCGTCACTAAAAGTATTGAGGTAGAGCAGGGCCATGTTCTTTTGGTACATGCTGAAATTGGAGGGTTTAATTTTTTTATTCATAAATGTTTATACCTCAAACTCGGGAAGTGAGCAAGTGAAAACATTTTATAAAATAAAAGATGTAGTCACACAACATAGAAGCAACCACATTGTAGATAAGGGTGGAGACTGGAGCTGCACCATCGACTTCACAGGAGATAGGAAAACAGAAGAACCACGCATTCAATCTTCTGTAGTTTTAGATGATATAATCAAAACATGTGGATTTATAGATCCATGGATAGAAAAGAACCAGGAAGTAAAACAATACACATGGATAAAAACCACTGACATGAGAAAATGTGCTGCAAGATTAGATTAGATTTTATATAAAAAAAAACTGACAGAAACAAAAGAGTTTTATTTATCCCAGCGGTTTTACAGATCACCATATCACAATAGATTTTATATTGTCTGACAATACAAAACCTCAAACTTACTGGTGTTTTAACCTAAAACTGCTCACTCACTCATTGTCTATAGCGCTTTATCCTGTATTCAGGGGCGCGGGGCCCGGAGCCTATCCGAGGAGACTTAAGGCACAAGGTGGGGTACACCCTGGACAGGGTGCCAATCCATCTCAGAGTACACATACAGTCAGTCATACACTCGTTCTGTCAGGGGCGGGGTGACTTAACTGGAGTGAACCCAAAAGCAGACGAATGATGCTTGAATTCTGTTGAAATACTTTACTGAAAATATGGAGGCTTGAATGTGTAGGCACAGTGGGAGCAGAGGAGAGAAGCAGCGTGTGTGTGCTTGATGACTGAGAGAGTGGGGAAACCTTTAGTGACGATGGAGGAGGCGGGGCTATGACGCGCGGGAATCTCCACTAACCCGGAAGTCAATTGCGAGTACTCCTCTCGGCTCTTTGCTAGCGAATTCTCGCTGCTAACCAGCGTAGCTCGCGGTGATCGGAAGGTTGAATGTAGTGACCGATCTTCTCGGAGAAAACGGAGGTCAGCGCGCCGCGCAAACTCTCTCCCTGATGTCCGCGAACACGTAAGTGCTCGAACGCGGAAATGCGCGCGCCGTAGAAGCAGCAACGGGCTACAAGAATCGTCTTTTCCAGGCGGGGGTCAGAATCTGGTGATCCAGCAGCGAGGGCGAACGAATCCAAATCGTGAGTACAAATCCTGAGAGCAAGCGAGGTCATCCACGTTAATCAGTCCGATAATGATAGAAGTACCAGAGGGCGAAGGCGAGAGAGAAATCCGGGAAACAGGCAGGGTCGAAAAACACAGACTAGGATACACAATGACTATTTTACACGGAGAGAACGCAAGGCACACGAGTGAGATACTGCGGCACTGAGTGGATCTCTTAGTGTGCTTATAAGCTGGAGAGATAATTGGCTGATCAGGTTCAGGTGTGCCAGAATGACAGGTGTGTGCGTGGGGAGAAAGATCAGGAGTGGAGCCTCAGTGTCTGGAAGTGCTCGGTTGATCAGGCTGACTCGTGACAGTACCCCCCTCCTACGAACGCCACCTGGCGTTCTAGCTGGTGCATTAGGATGTTGTTGGTGGAAATCATCTAAAAGAGATGGATCCAAAATGAACCTGGAGGGAATCAAGCTTCTCTCCTCAGGACCATAGCCCTCCCAATCTACTAAGTACTGGAGGCCTCTGCCTCGCCGTCGAGCCTTCAAGAGCTTGCGTACGGTAAATGCCTCACCACCCTCAATAATTTGGGGAGGAGGAGCTGGGCGGGTGGGTGAATTCAGTGGGCAGGAGACCAGAGGCTTGATCTGGGAGACGTGAAAAGAGGGGTTTACTCGGCGCATGGTGGATGGAAGACGAAGTCTGACAGTGCAGGGGTTGAGGACCTTGACGATCATGAATGAGCCGAGGAATCTGGGGGATAGTTTCCGCGAGATGGTCTTGAGGGGAATATTACGGGCAGATAGCATGACCCTCTGGCCCACTCTGTACGATGGTGCCCTGGAACGTCGTCTATCCGCTTGCTGCTTGAAGGTTGAGACAGTCTGGAGGAGCCTCAACCTTGCTGCTCGCCATGTTCTTCAGCATCGACGGATAAAGTCTTGAGCAGAAGGGACTGAGACCTCCTCCTCCTGCGAGGGGAACAGGGGAGGCTGGTACCCGAGGCAACATTGAAATGGAGAGAGTCCAGTGGCTGACGTGGGCAAAGAGTTGTGTGCATATTCGATCCAAGGGAGCATCCGGCTCCAGGAACGCGGTTCCCTTGAAGTCATGCATCGAATGGCTGTCTCCAAGTCCTGATTAGCCCGCTCTGTCTGGCCATTAGTTTGGGGGTGATACCCTGACGATAGGCTGGGCGTCGCCCCAATTAGTTTACAGAAGGCGGTCCAGAACTGGGCACCAAACTGAGGCCCGCGGTCCGAAATTATGTCTGTCGGAAGACCATGAAGACGAAAAACATGAGTGACCAACAGTTCTGCTGTTTCCTTAGCAGTGGGGAGATTGGACAGTGGGACAAAGTGAACCGCCTTGGAAAAGTGGTCTACTATCGTGAGGACACAGGTGTGACCTTCGGAATCGGGGAGTCCGGTTACAAAATCCAGGGCTATGTGGGACCATGGTCTGTGGGGGATCGGAAGCCGTCTGAGGTGGCCAGCCGGGGGTTTGTTGCTGGTCTTATTCCTAGCACATATATCGCAACCGCTCACAAATCGACGGGCGTCATTCCTTATGGTGGGCCACCAAAAGCGCTGCCGGACAAGGGCTAAAGTGCGTGCTGCTCCAGGGTGGCAGGCCAGCCGTGAACCGTGCCCCCATTCCAGGACACAGGATCGCTCTGCCTCTCGGAAAAAGAGCTTGCCCGTAGGGGTCTCTGGAGGCCCGGGCTCCTGATTGAGTGCCGTTCTGATTCGCGACTCGACATCCAGTAATGCTGTCGCAACAAGGCATTGAGCGGGCAGGATGGTGGCCTCGAGTGCTTGGTCTGGTGATGGGCAGAACTGGCAAGACAGGGCGTCAGGTTTGGTGTTCTTAGAGCCCGGGCGATAGGCCAGGGAGAAATTAAACAGAGAAAAGAATAGGGACCACCTCGCCTGTCTGGAGTTGAGGCGTTTGGCTGTCCTGAGGTACTCCAGATTCTTGTGGTCCGTCCAAACGAGGAATGGGACCTCTGTCCCCTCCAACCAGTGCCTCCACTCCTCCAGCGCAAACTTTACGGCCAATAACTCCCGATCTCTAATGTTGTAGTTCTTCTCGGCGGGCGAAAGTCGGTGAGAAAGAAAACAACACGGGTGCAGTTTATTGTCTTTGGGTGACCTCTGTGACAACACTGCTCCTAATTCTGAGTCTGAGGCGCCCACCTCCACCACAAACTGCAGTGACGGGTCAGGCTGTTAGAGAATCGGGGCCGAAGTGAATCACTTCTTGAGCTCAGTAAATGCCCTGGCAGTTTGCTCAGTCCAGAGAAACGGAGTCTTCACTGAAGTCATGGAAGTGAGTGGTGCAGCGACCGAGCTATAGTCCCGGATGAACCGCCTGTAGAAATTGGCGAAGCCCAGGAAACGCTGGAGGTCCTTACGGGTGGTTGGAACTGGCCAGTCAGTCACAGCGCGAAGCTTGGCAGGATCCATCTGGATCTTAGACGGGGCGATGATGAAACCGAGGAAGGAAATCGTGCTACAGTGAAACTCACATTTCTCGGCCTTAACGAAGAGCTGGTTCTCAAGAAGCCGTTGAAGTACCTGGCGGACATGTACTGTATGTTCTTCTAAGGAGCGGGAGAAGATGAGGATATCATCAAGGTAGACGAAGACACAAGCATTGATGAAGTCCCTGAGAACGTCATTGACCAGGGCTTGAAAAACCCCTGGAGTGTTGGCTAGTCCAAAAGGCATGACCAGGTATTCATAGTGGCCCGACGGGGTGTTGAAGGCAGTCTTCCACTCATCTCCCTCCCTGATCCTTACAAGGTGATAGGCACTGCGGAGGTCCAACTTGGTAAAAATTTGGGCTCCCTGCAGGAGATCAAAGGCGGTGGACATCAAGGGTAGGTGATAGCGGTTCTTGACTATGATATCGTTGAGCCCTCTGTAATCTATACAAGGACGTAAGGAACCGTCTTTTTTAGCCACGAAAAAGAAGCCAGCCCCGGCGGGTGACGATGAAGGTCTGATGATACCGGCGGCTAATGACTCAGAAATGTACTTGTCCATGGCCTCTCTTTCTTGTTTGGAGAGTGAGTAGAGATGCCCCCGCTGGGGAACCATGCCTGGGAGGAGGTCGATAGCACAGTCGTAGGGTTGATGTGGTGGAAGAGAAGTCGCCCGGGACTTGCTAATGACTTGAGATCAGCATAGTCATGTGGGACGGAGGAATGGTCTGGAAATTCCTCAGAGGAAGTAGGTACTGGAGAGGGGCAGAATGCAGACTTGAGGCACGAGGCTAGGCAGAGGGGACTCCATCCGAGGACGGCGTTGTTCTGCCAGTCAATCTGTGGATTGTGCCGGATGAACCAGGGACGTCCAAGAACTAGCTGGGCTTGAGCCTTTGGCATGACGAGAAGTGATATTTCCTCCGCATGATTTCCAGATGTCCTCAGGGTGACTGGAGTAGTTTGCCGGGTAATCGGGGGAAGAAGCGTTCCATCCAGAGCTCGAACCGATAATGGCGAACCCAAAGAAATGGTTGGCACGTGCAGTTCCTCGACCTTTGAAGCACTAATTAAATTCTGGTCAGAGCCTGAATCAACGAGGGCATAGAGAAAGCAGGACTGATTATCCCAGAGGAGCATGATGGGGAGGAGTGAACGGCCCCTAGGAGACTGAGTTTGGTACTGAGATGTCCAAGCTGCCCACAGTAGAGACACGTCCCCGTTTGGACCCGACGTTGTCGCTCCTCCAGTAAGATCCGGGTTCGCCCGACCTGCATGGGTTCAACCGGATTGCCAACGGGAGTGGTTGAAGCGGGAGAAGTGCTGGTCCTGGGTTGGTGTTGGGTGCGGCGTCTCTGTCGGAGGCGGGCATCCACCCGCCCTGCTAGGTCCATCAATCCATTCAAGTCTTCAGGGAGTTGCTGAGAGCCTAGCTGGTCCTTGACAGACTCCGAAAGCCCGTTTAAGAAGGTGTCATACAGGGCCTGGGTGTCCCATTGAGTAGCCGCTGCCAAGGTTCGGAACTCGATGGCGTAGTCATAAGCGCCTCTAGAGCCCTGATGAAGCTCCAGCAGGTGCCTTGCGGCCTCCCGACCTGCATGAGAACGACCAAAGACCCTCTTCATCTCTTCAGTGAAAGCACTAAAGGTGGTGCAGCAAGGGTCGTTAGCATCCCAGACGGCGGTTCCCCACTCACGGGCTCTATCAGTGAGGAGGGTGATGATATAAGCCACCTTGGAACGCTCAGTGGGGAAGGTCGAGGGTTGGAGCTCCAGTGACAGGGAGCACTGAGACAAGAACGAACGACATGTTCCAGGATCGCCATTGTATGGCTAAGGATTGGGTAGACGAGGTTCGTGTCGAGCTGGGGTCGTCGAAGTTGCTGGGAAGGCAGTGCATGCTTGTTGAAATTGAGTTGAGAGCTGAGACAAAGACTGGGAGATCTGCTGGAGAGTTTGCTGTTGAGAGTTAATTAAAGCTCCTTGCTGAGCGACAGTCTGACGCAATCGGGCGTCCGAACGGGCACTAGACCTGAGCTGAAGCCGGGTCTGAAGGCTAGGTCTGGGGCGAGAAGCGTTCGCTGGGTCCGTCATGGTCCGTATACTGTCAGGGGCAGGGTGGCTTAACTGGAGTGAACCCAAAAGCAGACGAATGATGCTTGAATTCTGTTGAAATACTTTACTGGAAATATGGAGGCTTGAATGTGTAGGCACAGTGGGAGCAGAGGAGAGAAGCAGCGTGTGTGTGCTTGGTGACTGAGAGAGTGGGGAAACCTTTAGTGACGATGGAGGAGGCGGGGCTATGACGCGCGGGAATCTCCACTAACCCGGAAGTCAATTGCGAGTACTCCTCTCGGCTCTTTGCTAGCGAATTCTTGCTGCTAACCAGCGTAGCTCGCAGTGATCGGAAGGTTGAATGTAGTGACCGATCTTCTCGGAGAAAACGGAGGTCAGCGCGCCGCACAAACTCTCTCCCTGATGTCCGCGAACACGGAAGTGCTCGAACGCGGAAATGCGCGCGCCGTAGAAGCAGCAACGGGCTACAAGAATCGTCTTTTCCAGGCGGGGGTCAGAATCTGGTGATCCAGCAGCGAGGGCGAACGAATCCAAATCGTGTGTACAAATCCAAATCCTGAGAGCAAGCGAGGTCATCCACGTTAATCAGTCCGATAATGATAGAAGTACCAGAGGGCGAAGGCGAGAGAGAAATCCGGGAAACAGGCAGGGTCGAAAAACACAGACTAGGATACACAATGACTATTTTACACGGAGAGAACGCAAGGCACACGAGTGAAATACTGCGGCACTGAGTGGATCTCTTAGTGTGCTTATAAGCTGGAGAGATAATTGGCTAATCAGGTTCAGGTGTGCCAGAATGACAGGTGTGTGCGTGGGGAGAAAGATCAGGAGTGGAGCCTCATTGTCTGGAAGTGCTCGGTTGATCAGGCTGACTCGTGACACGTTCACACACTATGACCAATTTGGGAACACCAATTAGCCTAATCTGCATGTCTTTGGACTGTGGGAAGAAACTGGAGTACCCGGAGGAATCCCCCCAAACCCGGGGAGAACATGCACACAGAGACAGGAATCCTAGAAAAAAAATACCCGGACCCTGGAGGTGCAAGGCATCAGTGGTAACTACTACACCACCATGTAAAACTGCTATTTAAAATTCTCAATCTTTTGGGAAGAATGGAGACAAATGAAAGGGGAATTCACATCCTTAGGCACATGGTGGGAGGTGGGAAAAGCACAAATTAAAATGTTTTGCCAGCAAAACACAATGCACACAAATACAATAATAAAAGTTGCAGTTAGAAAATGAAATACTGAAATACTAAAAAGAAAAAGAAAAAAAAAGAAACTCATTAGAAACGAAAAAGAAGGCACTAAGCTTTTATCTACATGAGCAGGCCGAGGGAGCCCTCATCAGATCACACATTACCAACATCAAGGCTCCAACCACCTACTTCTATAACTTGGAACGGAAAATGCGGACACAATCAAATTATATACTTTAAAGGTCTTGATGGCAGCACAACCACATCACCTGTGGAAATGAGAAAAATTGCAGCAGATTTATACCTGAACTACAAGAACTATACCATGAGGAGGCCACTGACCCACAATGCAGAGAGGAACTAACAAAGGAGCTACCAAAGCTAACAGAAGGACAAATGGAAGCATTTACAAACAATTCTGGGATACATTGAGAGCAGGCTTACACTAGGTTTATAACTGGTCTAGAAACAATAGGAAATTACTTTGCTGTTTTATCCCCGCTTCCCAAAAAAAAGAAGACATGGGAGTTTTAAAAAACTAGAGACTTGCGGCTGTTTAATGTATAAACTACAAAATACTCTCAAAATGCTTGACAAACAGGAGGAATACATAGGCACACTAATACACACAAGTCAGACTTATTACTTGCAGAATAATCGACAATGTTTTACTGTACGTGACATGATAGATCTGTGTAAAATTAATTATTATGACATGGAGTTTTTATCTACTGTATCTTTTTAATATTAGATGCATTTGGGATGCGAGCAAGGTTCATAGCATGGATAAGCATAAGCTTTTATACCTAAATGCTTGTATCATGCTTAAAGTTAGAGGAGGACTTAGCTGTCCTTTTAAAATGCAGCGAGGGATCGGACAAGGGTGCTCACTGTCGGGGCATTTATAACTCTTTTATATCAATTAAGGAAAAATGATCAGAATGTGGAATACCAGATAAAGTAGTTGCATCAGCTTACGCAGATGATATAGTGGTTTTTATTACCAAAAAAGAGGACATTCAAGTTCTCTCCAATAGTCTGAATTCTCAAACTTCCAGAGAATGTGCAATGGGGGAAGAACAGGTATTAAATACCTGGGAATCTACCTAGGGGAAGAAAAATAACCTGTTAAAAAACTGAGAGGGATTGTTGGAGAAGGTACGTGCAAAATTGTCAAAATGGACCTGGTTCCTGGTACCTTGGTACCCCAAATGTAGAGGATTTAAAATATGACAGACATTTATTCATAATGGACTTAAATGAGATCAACACATCAAAGACAACAAAGTTTTATCAAACAGTTTTAAAAGCATGATCTTCTCTTTTGAGAATCAGCAGAACAGGAAATCAGCCATGCTACTGTGTAAATCAAGAGCCCCTATTTAGTAATCCACTGATTCCAGCAAAAAGGAATTATGTCAACGTCTTCAAAAAGCTGGACTTACAAAACTCAGGACGAAGATAACCCATCAGAACTCTCTAGACATCATGAAGGAGTCGAAGTCGGATCTGCTGGCGCTGGGATTTTCTCCACAAGGGAGCAGGAGGTCCCTGTACAAACCCCCTGTGGAGAAGCGTACAGCTGATCTGCAGTGGAGGATCGTGCACGGGGCCCTGGCCACAAATAGACATATAGCACATATCAAGTCCACTGCAGCTATAACATGCCCCTTCTGTGGGAGAGAGAAAACTTTAGACCACCTCTTTTAAATATGTGAGCAACTGGGGCTAATGTTTAGCACTTTAAGAGAATTGATAGGTTTGAGCAAGGTTTGCTCAAATCTTAACTGAAAGCCTGTATATTCTTAGCCTGAAATACTCAGCTGCAAACAAAAGAAAAGATTTACATAATTAATTTTCTAATAGGCCAAGCAAAACTGGCCACGTGGCTTACAAGAAAAAACTAAATGAAAAGCAGTACCACCCTGAACCCAGAGTTCATGTTTAAAACTCTTTTAAAAACCAGATTGAAAATTGAATTTGTCTATTCTCAAACAACAAATAAACTGCAGGACTTCTATAAGATTTGGGGACAGCGGGAAATTTTATGCTGTGTGGAAAATTATCTGTTAATTTTAAGCTTTTAACAGAAGACTTCCAAATGAAACATTTTATAGGTGTATGCACAGCATATACTGTAGAGTTGTCAAGACATCTATTCACCCACTTTATTTATTTATTTTAACTTTTTTTATTTATTACTTTTTTGTGGGTGTGTGTATGTTATATATGATTTTATATGACTTCACTCTACTCTCTGCCTTTATATACTCTAAGTTACTGGGGCTTTCTTTTGACTTTGAGACAGTAAAATCAAACCATTATAGGATTTTATTTATTATGTGATTGTGCATCATTCTACCTTTTAACCAATATGTCTTATGATTTTGTATTGTTTTATTTAATTCTATTTACTCAGGTGAAAGGTCAAATGTGCTGTTCTTTTAATTTATTTCACTTATTTATCTAAATATGAATTTATTTTATTCATTATTTATTGAATTTTTTATGTGTCTATAAGGTAGACTTGCCATGAATGTTTCAAAATAAAAGGCACTTAAAAGTCAAAAAAGTCTCTCTCTCTCTCTCTCTCTCTCTCTCTCTCTTTCCATCATGATAAAGCATCAAATGCATCATCATCATCATCATCATCATCATCATCATCCCTTTATTTTGTTGACATACGCTTGAGAGTAAATTTAAATTAGTTTGTAAGAAATAAGACATTGTTATGAATCATTTGCTTGTGGTCCAAGCTTCAATAGTTGTTTCAGGATGCTGTAATGCACGTTGCTGTTTTTTGAAATGAGACGATTTTGAATGTTACACCCCCAAATTCATTTACTTGGAAAGAGCTTTTGGACAACAAAGAATGTCTCAAAAGAGCATTACAAAAGTCTAGATGTAGCTGTGATTAACCTAGATCACTATGGTTGCAGAGATTATCTGGATTCTATCCATGGGAGAGGGAACACAGACTCAATGCGGGAATCAAACCCAGAAACTGGAAATGAAAGGCGACAGTGTTAACCACTAACCAACATGCCACCAAGCATGATCCTGGGCCTGATTAATTTCCCACTATTCCATGTTTGTTCCAAATGAAATCTGTTTTTAATATTTTTAGCCCATAAAAATATTTAGGTTTTGATTTTGATTTCTATTTTTAAACATAAGTTTATAGGAGAGATAGCATCTGATACCGATTTACATCATGGTTTTTAACTTGAACTATTTATAAGTAGGAAGGTTGATGTACTGTAATGAAACTAAAAACTAGTTGACATTTGTACCATACAATCTCTGCTCTGAAGACAGCACTGTAAGCATCAGGCTAACAAGCACAAGCTAAAAGTTAGTTAATATTTAGTTAACATTTATTCAGAACATTTTCAGAACAAAAAAAAATAAAAAATGCAGGAGTCAAACCTGTAACTGTTGGATAATAGTAATAAGTGTGTTACTACTGCACCTCTCAAGAGCTGTGCATTCATGTTGTTACCGGTTCCTAAAAAAAGTTATATTATTGCTACATTATTTTACATTACTTATAGTAAGTGTTTCATCACTTACTTTATTAACAAAAAGTAATATGTTACAGTAATATGTTACATATTTTTAAGTACAGAAGTTCTGGACTGTTTTCTCCAGAAAATGATAAATGAAAATGAAAAGTCCTGCCTACTTTTTGATGTCCTGCCTACTGTTGGATTTCATTGGTCCACATAATGGGCCAATCATTTTCCTTTCTGGCCTGAGAACACATTTCAGTAAGTAAACAAAAAAGTTTACTTTTATCGTTTACTTAAAAAAACTGTGTGAACTAAGAGGTCACAAATTTAGAATGTCCTGCAAGCTTGATCAAATCATATAGAGTTAATATGGCACACCCAATCAATAAAAACTGCACAGTGTTTGCTGGGCTTACAGTAAAGTGACAAGGAAATGTTCCATGAATCAACAGGAGAAAAAAAAAACTTTAAATGGTATGCAAAACGGATTAATTTATTATTATTTTATTATATAGTAATAATAATATTATTATAATTATTAATAAATTAATAATTCCAGATTGTGGAATTAGAAATCATGTATGCAAATGTAAAATAATAAATAGTCCTTATGATTACAGCAGAAATTCTAAAAAGGTACAGCTCAACGGTAATGGTATGTATACTGTACATTATACTGTATATACATATTTTTATATTTATCTTACAACAAAGATAACAGAAGCAAATAACCATGGCTTATGTATAAACAAAAAACCCTATAAAATCTTTATACCAGCATATTTTTCTTGAAGTATGAATATTGAAATATTTTCATCAGTCTAAATTACTAATTTCCATTAGCAAAAAAAAAAAAAAAACTGTTGACATGCATCCTAAACTTGGCACTCACTGGAAATATCAGTTTACGTTAGTAGTTCTCAACTCCCTGCCCTATATATTGTAGTGTTTTCTCAGCTCCTAACACAGATTTAATTAATAAGCTAATTAACAGCAATTAAATCAAAGTGGATGTGATAAAACAGGGACAACAACAAATTTAGCTGGACAGGTGGTCCTCCTGGACCAGAATTGAGAACTACTGGTTTATGTGAATGTTACATGTAATTCCTTCTAAAGGTCATGCTCATGTAATTACCAATGCTTAGTACTCATGTTCTCATACAAGTTGGCACCATGTAAGGGTGTTAGGGTATTAGTTCAGCACGCTAGCAGTGTTTCCTTGTGTTAATTAAGCAATATCACACTTGAGGTCATCTTGTTGTACTGATTATCAGAATGGTTGTAATGGGGCCATAACCACGAGAGTGCAGCCATTTATTATCAACAGATTATGTTTTATTTGTTTATTTAATTAGTTATTTTTTTCTAGCAACACCTATTATATTTTCCTTACATAAGCTTTCTCTTTATATTTGCAGTTTTGGATATTTTTTTTTTTTTCATTTTTCCTCAGAGTCCCGAGGCTGAATATAAAACACTGTTAAATGCTAGTGTGCTAGGTTGTACAATCCATTGTTCCACACACCAAGTAATACCATTGATTAATACCATTGATCAAGAGTTAGAATGGGATATGGGAATCAGCCTTGTGTTAGAAACTAGTTACCTTTGTAGCTCATGCTAGCTGTAAGCAGAATAACACAGACAGCTCAAAATAGTGGACAGTTCTACATTTGGCTACACTTTCCAGCCTGCTTCTTTGATAGTAAGACCATGATTTTCAGTCTGAAAAGGTCCAAAATCGTTCTATTTGTCTTCCTTTCATACCAACACACGTTTTTTCTTCTCTTTTATTGAGAAGCATTTATTGTTGTACAGCATTTGTGTTTCTATTAGGATTAGCAGGTCTCTCCATTTTTACCCAAATACTTACCACATTCAGCTGAGACATACAGCACAGTAATCGATTTGTTTCTGTGTGGTGCAGGTATCATTGGTTGACCTTTTACTGTGTTCACTGCCCTTAAAAACTTTATTGAGTAGTCAGCAAATACAACTAATTATTTTGCTTGAGATGGCTCATACAATGACAAAGCAACTATATATACTGTAGTAGCATGTACTGAAGTGTTGGCCGCACTGTCTTATGAGTAGTGTTGGGGAACGTTGCTTTTTAACGTAACTAATTACATTACGAAATTTCTGTCATTAAAAAGTAATTGGTTAGAGTTTTACTTTCTGATAAAAGTAACTAGTTAGAGTACTTTTCCATTGCAGAAAATGAAAACTCCTTTGAAAGACCTTTATAATTATTCTACCACCATCACTCAGCAAAGTTTCGCCCATTATCTGTTAACTACTAATACCCCTATCTCACCTACACAGTTTCGCGCAGTGGCCGTAAGTACGGTTCACCATGATTCACAGCGAATTTTGTGATTACATTTCATGATTACATGATTCACAGCGCTGTGATTACATTTCCGTCTTTCCGTCCGTTGGTTCTCACAGATCTTTCAGGGCTTGCAGGACGATTTTCACACACACACACACACACACACACACACACACACACACACACACACACACACACACACACACACTAACGGAATGAAACCTGTCTGGCTCACGGATTTTATAAATTGTCTGAATAACGAATTATAATTTTGAAAATATACCTAAATAACTGAGTACTTAAATGGTGGACCTAACGCGTTAAAATACTTGTTACATCAAAAAAGTAATCCAAGTACTCTAACACCCAGCGCTGCTTATCAGTAGCTATCTCAATGTAACATATAAAAACTCATTTTACTAAACAACCAGAACACTTGAGTTTAGTACTATTTCAGTATGTATGCATTAATCATTTGAATGATGTCTGAATGCATTTGCTTATGTTTTTGACACAATTGTGAAAATGTGTAATATGGAAAAATATATTGTCAACAACAAAAAAAAAACTCAAGTAAAAACCAAGTAAAAGACAAAGAATGTACTCTTTTAGGGATTGATACTCGTTGCTGTACACGGATATGAACTGATGTTAAAAAGATCTGATTTGATTGTCTCTAATGTAAAAAAAAAAAAAGAAAAAAAGATGAGCATCATACATTTAATTGACTGAAAGTAAAGACAGTTTTCCCCTGTACTGATCGAGCAAGTTGTGTGCTATCCCCATCATGGCGCAAGTGAATTTTGGGAGCCAGTAGAGTCTGACTAATCAGAGACTGCTTGGGGGAGCATTAAGACAGACATGTGGAGGGGAAATGTGACACCTGGAAATTACACAATGTAATGGAATCAGCCAAGTGGTAAATGTAGCTTTTAAATAGGTTTTGTGTTCTCCATTAACTTCGAAGATACTGATTGGTACTGACAGGAGGGAAAGTGCTGGTCAGCATGTTCACACCAAACCTCACCTCCTCCACCACCTTACCACAAAGTTCTCAATAGTTAGCATGATGTTGGCACCAAATGACACACCACTGTGTGTAAAGAGAGCATGAGTGATTGGGTAGGGCATTGAGGACACAGCAATTTCTCTTTGGGTCTATTCAGGACCTGCGCAACATATCCTGTTGGAGCCATTTAGTGCCTGTGTGCAGCACAGGATCCAGCTGCAGCAATGTAGCCTACCACCTCGATTTTGTAGAAACCAACATTTCACGTATGCAAGCGGCTCTATACTGTACATATAGAAATGCTATTGAGCCTTAATATATAGGGATTAGGATAGTAAGAGGGCTAAATGTTTTTAGTTATCTCATTTAGTTCAATGTAGTAATGAAACTGCACATGTTTAATAATAAAGAGTACGGGATAGGGCGGCAGGTGGTGTAGTGGTTAGCACTGTCACCTTTCACCTCCAGGGTCCGGGTTCGATTTCCGGCCAGGCTCGATTCCTGAATACAGGATAAAGCTGTATAGACGATGAGTGAGAAATACAGAATAAATATATTTTTCTAAGAGAACAGAAACACATGATCATCTGTTTCTGCTTAAAAAAAAATATGAATTTGTCTTTGTTCAGTCAACAAATGCAAAAAAAAGCATGAAAGTATGGACTGGATGTCTATTGTCTGTTGCTTTGCATATCAGCATATCAATATATATTAGAAATATATTAGTACAATAAAGCATAGACAAAATACTATATCAAAGTAATAAGGCCAACATTTTTCATACAGATGTTCGTTTTGATGTTGTAAATACTATCGAATACTACAGTAGCTGGGAATCTCTTAAATTTCCTCTCCTCCAGTGGTGCCTGAGAGTTTTCTGTTGATTTAAACACCTTGCATATAAACCCGAATCACATTAACCCAATAATCCAATGCAGTAAAAGAAGCTGATTTAGCCTGAGGGGCCGCAAAATTAAAAATGTTATGAGGGCAATTAATTGCCTTGCCTGAGGTACTTGTGTGGTTCATGATTAACATAATGAACAGGAAGTTCTGTAGTGCTATGAAGCCACACAAATCAACAAACCCCAGAGATCGCTCTGGCCAAGCATTAAATTCAGTATGACAGCCAAGGACCACCTTAGCTGGTTTTAGCATCTGGGTCATCACATTGGCATTGGCAATCCAGGATGCACTCAGTGTGTGGTAAGTCATCTGAAGGGCAGAATCAGCTCTGTTCTTGACATTATGCTTTATATATATATATATATATATATATATATATATATATATATATATATATATATAGCTCCTGTGTTTTTTTTTTTTCGTTTGTTTGTTTGTTTGTTTGTTTGTTTGTTTTCTTCAAGTCATCAATATTACACAAAGATAACCTGAGTAAATACACCTGCCTGGACCTAAGGTAAAGTAATTTCACCCTAAAACTAATAATTGGTTGTGCCATCCTATGCTGCAACAACTGCAGTGAAGCCTTTGCGATAACTGACAATGAGGCATTCACATGTCTTTATAGAAATTCTGTCCCACTCTTCTTTGCTGAACTGATAAACACACACAACACGAGCAGACACACTGATCAACAACCATTTCACCTCAGGTGAGCCACATCGAAAATTGTAAAAATTGTTCATACCTACCTGAAACTGCTCTTTTTGCACAATATTTATGACTGTTATTACTGTTATTTGCACAGATGTATTTTTTTTTCCATCATTGCTGCTACTTTTCAGGCATGTTTAATGTTTAATGTTCCTCCTCCCACTACCTCAACTCACTACCTCATTACGACAAAAATATTGAAATTATTATTATTGCTACTATGTTGTGTTGTCACTCTGGTTGCACATTTGCAAGTGCACTTTATGTTTTCTTTTTTTGTATAGAACTAGATATTTTTTTTCGGTTAATTTAAAATGTAAATCTGTCATGTCTGAGCTAGTCAGCTAATTAGGTCTATTTGTTAGCTATGTAGTTCTGTTAATTTATGTTGTTAATTTATGTTGTAAATTAATATTGCATGTATGTAGCACCTTGGTCCTGGAGGAACTTTGATTCGTTTCACTGTGCACTGTACTGTAAATGGTTGGAATTACAATAAAAGCCTACTTAACTTGACCTGAGCTAGTCAGGTAGATTTCTTAGTTATCTAGTTAGTTTTTGTTAAATCATGTTGTTAATGTATGTTGTATGTAGCACCTTGGTTCTAGAGCAACATTATTTCGTTTCAACTGTATATGGTTGAAATGACAATAAAAGCCTACTTGAACTTGAGAATTGTTTTAATTTAGCCACATTGGAGGGTTTAACCTGTTTAAGATCATGCCACAACATCTTAATTGGATTTAAATCTGGATTTTGACTATGCCAATCCAAAACCTTAATTAAGGTTTAGTTTTTAGCCATTTTAGCTTTGTAGGAAAGGATCAAAGTTTTGAATTTTATGTAGGCAGCTACAGGAAGCCAGTGCAGGGAGCAAAGAAGTGGGTTGGTGTGGGAGAACTTGTGAAGGTTGAAAATGAGATTCTGGATCAGCTGCAGAGGATAAATGGTGGACAGAGGCAGACTTGTCGGAAGTTAGTTGCATTAGTCCAGTCTTGAAATTACAAGGGACTGAACAAGCATCTGAGCAGCGTTTGGAAAAAGAAGTGGGAAAATTCTTCTGATGTTGTAAAGAAGAAATCGACAAGAGCGAGTAAGGTTAGCCACCACCAGGTTTGACTGTTAGTGTGATGTTCTTTTTATGAAATGCTGTGTTAGTTTCAGACCAGATGTAACAGAACACACACATTCCAAATTTAAACTGTTGTCTCAGCAGTCCACAGAATATTTTCACAAAACCCTGAGGAATAATCAAGATGTTTTTGGTAAATGTGAGACGAGCCTTTGTGTTGGTTTTTGGTCAGCAGTGGTTTCGCAAGCAGTTGCTTTTTGCGCTAATGTGAGCAAAAATAGATGTCTCACTTGTGACTTGCTTGAAAAAAGATCAGCGTGAAATTATTATTATATAATATAAATAATCATTATGAATAATATATTAATATAATATATTAATATTATTATTGTGGTCTGAGGGTGTACCCGGTGCCAAAACATCTCATAGAAGAGCATAAACAGAAGTGGCTGGATATCTGCAAACAAAATTCGGACCAATATTCTAAGGAAGGTGAAAGGTGAAAAGAGTGTCATTAATGGTGATGAGATATGGATCAGAGTAAACAGCAGAGTATTTAATGGACACATCCTCAATTGCCAACCATGAACCATCATCTCACGACCCAACCAGAAACCATGAATTACTGCGGAAGTGCATGCACTTCTGTGAACCAGAGACTCTGCCATCAGAGCGGAGGACAAACTGTCCCGGGCCATCAGAGAGGCAAAGCACGCACACGCCCAGAGATTCCACAACCACTTCAGAAACAGCGGTGACACACAGGGTATACAAGCCATCACCAACTATAGGACTTCATGACCTGCCTGTGACAGTGACGGCTCCCTTCCGAATGCGCTGAACAGCTTCTACGCACGGTTCGACATATAGAACGACATGACGGCGAGGAAGACCACTCCTCCTCTGAATGACGAGGTGCTGTGTCTCACCATGGCTGATGTGAGGAAAACTCTACACAGAGTCAACCCACATAATACTGCTGAACCAGACAACATCACAGGCAGAGTGCTCAGAGAATGTGGAGAACAGCTGGCAGATGTTCTCACCGACATCTTCAACATCTCTCTGAGCAGCGCCGTCGCGCCAAAGAAGTCTTCTGTGTCCTGTCTCAATGACTACCGCCCTGTTGCACTCACACCCATCATCATGAAGTGCTTTGAGCGGCTCATCGTGAGACACATCAAAACCCTGCTGCCTCCCTCACTGGACCCGCTGCAGTTCACGTATCGTTCAAACCATTCGACAGACGATGCCATCTTCACCACACTCCACCTGGCACTGTCACATCTTGACAAGAAAGACACTTACGTCAGAATGCTGTACATAGATTTCAGTTCAGCATTCAATACAATCATCCCCCACCACCTGATCGGGAAGCTGAGCTTGTTGGGCCTGAACACCTCCCTCTGTAACTGGATCCTGGACTTTCTGACTGAAAGAGCTCAGGCAGTGCAGATCGGGAGCTATACCTCCAGCACCACCACACTGAGCACTGGGGCACCCCAGGGCTGCATGCTCAGTCCCCTGCTGTTCACACTGCTGACTCATGATTGTGTAGCGACACACAGCTCCAATCATATCATCAAGTTCGCTGATGACACGACCGTGATGGGTCTCATCAGCAAGAACGATGAGTCAGCGTACAGCGAGGAAGTGCAGAGTCTAACGGACTGGTGTAAAGACAACAACCTGTCTCTGAACATCGAAAAAGACAAAAGAGATGGTTGTTGACTTCATGAGGACACGGAGCGATCACTCTCCGCTCAACATCGGCGGCTCTTCTGTGGAGATTGTCAAGACCACAAAATTCCTGGGCGCTCACCTGGAGGAGAACCTCACCTGGTCCCTCAACACCAGCTCTCTGCATAAGAAAGCCCAACAACGTCTTTTCTTCCTGAGAAGGCTGAGAAAGACACAGCTTCCACCACCAATCCTCACCACCTTCTATAGAGGAACTATTGAGAGCATCCTGAGCAGCTGCATCACTGTCTGGTTTGGGAATTGTACCATATCGGACCACAAGACCCTACAGAGGATAGTGAGGACAGCTGAGAAGATCATTGGGGTCTCTCTCCCCTCTATTGAAGGCATTTACACCACACGCTGCATAAGCAAAGCCACCAGCATTGTGGCTGACAAGGCACACCCCGCACACACACTCACCCTCACACGCACTCTTCACTAGGGGTTCTCCGATCAGGATTTTTGGGGCCGATCTCCGATCACTAGAAGCTATATCGGCTGATACCGATCACAGATTACAGGGTCTACTCAAAGAGGGTTTGGGAAGGGATGGACCAAAGAGTGAAGGAAAAGCAGCCAATAAGTACTTAACATCTCTGGGAACTCCTTCAAGATTGTTGAAAAACCATTACAAGCAACTACCTCATGAGGCTGACTGCATGAGAGAATGCCAAGAGTGTGTAAAGCCCTTTTTCCACCACACCATTATTTATTTAAGAATAAAACCAATTTAGAAGTCTAAGTTGCAGCCAGGTTCTACTAATCATCATCCCTTGATTGATTGATCAGCAGGTGTGTAGACCTCTATAAAAGCAGAAGTTTTGGCATTTTTCTGGTTTGAACCATTAAGGGGTGTGTTATGACAGCATACTTAACCCTTAGGGGTCGACGGCATTGTCGACGATGCCAATCACTAGTGTTTTTGTGAATGAAATTATATTGTAGCAACCCAGAAAAAAATATGTATACAAACAGTAAACAGTTTTCTTTCCAAAAAGTTTATCGCCAAACAAATGTTTGTTATTAAATTAATGTTTAAAATAAAAAACGTGTTGGAGCCCCGCCCCCGCACCTCGCGCTCCATTCACATGCAAGATTTATGTAAACGGCTCTATTCAGATGTAAGTAAATGCTAATTGCTGTGTTGTTTGTGTCCAACAGAACAGGAAGAGCTTGAATGAAGAACAAAAACATTTTTATTATAATTTTTTTTTATGTAAATATTCTTATAAGCATGTAAGAATCTCTCCATGATAAAATGACTCGTGGCATGAATCGACACGAAGCGCTTCAGTTTCAAATAAACATTCAACGCTGTACACAAACAGCAAAAAAGCATCATAATAATAATCAGAATAATAATACTCATCATGTTTTTTTTTTTTTTTTTTTGCTGTTGTGTCCAGTGTTGAATAATTATTTGACCACGAATGGCTGGAATGATGAAATAAAGCTGCTTACATCGCGTGCGCTTTCACTTTTAAAAATGCATTATTTATTCAGAAAGTATATATTTGTGCTCTGTTGTTTTTCTGGGGTACTGAGTTTACATTTTGTTTGCTTTGCAAAAGTTGCTCTCTTTGTGATCTATGTATATTTTGACTGAAACAAAGCTGCTCGTATCGGCTCATATCGGCAGCGTTTTGATCAAAGGGGAGATGAAAAGTGCAAAGTATAAGTGTACACCAAAATCAGCAGCTTTATTTCATTCATAAAATACTTAGATCACAAACAACAACATAGCACAATGCATGGTGTATGTGTGTGGCTGAAGTATGTTTGTGAATAAGCCTTTTAGTGACTAAAATGTCTGCGTGAGGCCGTGGCGCGCACTCTTTCATTTTGTGGAGTTTTGATCAAAAAGCAGATGAACGCCCGCGCGCCGATATATAGATTTATAAGAGATTTATTTTTTTAATTCAGTTTCTCTTCTCATAATCCCCTAGAAATACAACAAACACAGCTTTATACTCGCTAAAAATGCGCTGCCTTTGCGGCGCTGGGCAAAACGTGCGCCTATTTGAGGTGCTTTATTCCAGTCATAATATACTGTAACTGTTAGGAACCTCCTAGCATTAGCTTCGGCTGAGTAATGGCTGCTGTTACATAGCCCCAGCCTTCTCTCCTTTATAAAATTAATGTAACTGGTATCCACAGCACCCCCACTGGCCGGGAGCCCGTAACTAGGCAACCACCTGTTACACCCCCTCCCCCATCGGAAAAAGGCATGACTTCGCCGAAAAAAAGGCTTTAAATTAACTATATGGACCGTGAATGGTCCAGCTTGATTAATCCATTCTACTTGGTAATTAACTTTGCTAAGAACCTTTGTGATTTTAGCTGGTTCCTTCCATTTCGCAGCTAGTTTGGCCATGTGCAAGTCCTCCGCCTGAGACTGAGGAAAAGCACAGTCCCACATAAGGTCGCCCACATTGTATGTGACAGCTCTTTGTCTGAGATCAATAGTACTTCACTTGGCGCTCCTGGGCACGGGCTACGTTGCTCAGAATGACCTGAAACAGTGCCCTCCTGATGCTCCACTGTGTGATGATTAGGTGGGATGGTGCGATGCGGCATTCTCTCCAGTGGTCCCTTTAGCTTATGTGCTATCTCCACTGGGGTGAAACCAGTGCTTTCTTGCCAGGCCATATTGATGGCAAACCGGAACTCAGGAAGCCATTGGTCCCACTGCTTGTGGTTTTCTCTGACAAATGCTGCAATCATGAACTTTAATGTCCGGTTAGTCCGTTTGGTGATGTTGGTCTGGGGATGGTATGCGGTGGTGAGCTTCTGGGTGACGCCCCAGTGCCGGCAGATGGTGTTGAGTAGCTGGGAAGTGAACTGCGGATGCCTATCAGAAACCAGGTAAGCTGGAGTGCCTCATCGTGTGAAAATCTCTCTGGTTAAAATATTTGATATGTTGTGAGCTTTTGCTGTTCTCAAAGGAAACATCTCAACCCATTTGCTGCAGTAATCGACGACCACCAGCAGATGTTCATTGAGCCGGGTTGAACATGGAAAAGGATCTACGAGATCTACCCCCAACATAAAACCAGGTTCTACCTCAGGTGTGATTTGTAGTACACCTGCCAGCTTGCTTTATACAGGGTTTGTATTTCTGACAGGTAACACAGTTCTTACAATATTCCCAGACATCTCAGCATATCTCTGCGATATGCATCTCCACCTGGGCATTCTCTGGCCAGTAGGCAACCTCCAGCAGCCTCTGCAGAGTCTTCATCCATCCCAGATGACTGCTGAGAGGGTTGTCATGGGCGTACTGCAGATATTGAGGTCACAGAGATGTTGGGATGACCAGCTGGAGGAGACTACACCCATCCTGTTTGGGGATCTGGCGATAGAGGAATTGGTTTATTAAATAATAATGTATTTTTCTAAGGTCAGGATCTAACCTCGCTTCTTTCCACAGTGTCCGAAGCGTCTCATCCGCCTTCTGGGCCTTCTCCAGCTCCTCTCAGTCGCAGGGCAGACACCACTGCAGATCGTTGCCTTGGTGCACTGCCAGATGGGCATTCGTAGTCTCTTCCTCCCAGCGCCATGACAGGGAATCAGGAACAACGTTGCACTGCCCCTTACAGTACTGAACTAAGAACTCAAATGCCTGTAGCCTGAGTACCCAGCGCGTTAGGTGTGAGGAGAGGTTCGGCTGATTAAAAACCCAGGTTAAAGCAGCATGGTCTGTGATAACGATGAATTTCTTTCGCTCCACGTATTGACACCATTTCTCCATGGCCTATACCACTGCGAGACACTCCTTCTCTGATGCCAAATACCTGCTTTTAGCTCCATGCAGCAGCCGGGAGGAGTAGGCGATCACATGTTCCCCATCCTCGTGATCCTGGGTAAGTACTGCCTCCAGGCCGATGTTGCTGGTGTCCGTCTGCACCTTGAAGGGGCGGCTGAAGTCTGGAGCTGTTAAAACCGGTGTGTTTTGCAGAGCTGCTCTCAGATTTTCGAAGGCTGACTGGCATTCGGGGGTCCACACCCACTTGGCTCCATTCTTCTTCAGAGCGTGTAAAGGAGCAGCACGCTCTGAGAAGTGGGGAATGAACTGATGGTACCAACCAGCCAGACCTAGAAAGTGCTGTAGCTCCTTCAAGTTGCAGGGAACAGGGTAAGTTTGTATCACCACTACCTTGGCTTCTTCGGTTTTTATGCCTTCAGCCAATATAATGTGTCCCAAAAAGGAGAGGGATGCCTGAGAGAGGTTGCATTTTTTCAGGTTGAGTGTGAGACCAGCAAGGAGTGTAAATATTTGTTGGAGGTGGTTAAGGTGAGATGTGGTGTCCGTTGAATAAACAACGATGTCATCAATGTAAACAAAGCAATACTTTCCAAAGGCTTCTACCAAAACTGAAGTCATAAGTCTCTGAAAGTTGCTCCTGCATTTTTCTGGCCAAAGGGAAGACAGAGGAACTCGTATTGGTTGTTTTTCGTGACGAACACTGTTTTAGGAATGCTGTCTGGATGCCTCTTCACCTGCCAATACCCACTTCTTAGGTCTAATTAGCTAAAGTCTTCCTCCACAATTTGCTGCTCAGGGACAAGGTAAGCCTTTTTTCTGACTTTCATCTGTGGTGTAGATGTGGTGGGTTATTGCCTTAGTGTGGCCAATTCGGTCAGTACACACTGTCGGCCACTCTAACAACAGGTCCTGCGACAGATACCTATGTTCTACTGGCAGGGAGGCGTTGCTAACCAGGCTGGAAATGGTGGATTTGGAGGCATCAGACAATGGATTGGCCACATACAGGGAGACTTGCTTTACAGGTGGTTTGAAAGTAGGAGGGTGTGAGCATCTGTTGGGAGAGGGAAGATGAGGAGTGGCGGTAGCGACCGGTTGTGCACTCATCATGGCTTTTAACTGTGAGTCTCGCCTCTTCATGCACTCCACCATGGAATGGCCTATGTTATTCAACTGCTCCTCACACTGCTTTTTGACTGTCTGACACAGCTGTTGTATCTCCACCTGGGCATTCTCCAGTTTACCTTGGTAGGTTAATACCTTGGTGTTGTGGATCCTTTGCAGCTCACCCACCCGATCCAACAACTCATCCATTCACCGGGTGAGTTTGTCTTCCAGTGCATGCAGATCTGTTTCTAGCATACCAAGGCGGGCGAGCACCATGGAAATGAGGTTTTGGGCATCTTCAGTGACGGGAGGAGGAGGTGGAGGCAGCTGTTCATCAGTGAGCGGCTGCTCTACCCCATCTTCCCCTTGTGGGCCCTCGTCTTGAATGGGCTCATGAGGCGTCACGAAAGGGCCTGCAATGAGGTTGTGAGCTCCCATCCCTTCCTCAGCTCGTGCCTTGGACTCAGCCATAACTTGCCCCAATTTATATTTTTAACCAACCCCTTGAGTGAGTGTTTTGCGGAGTGTAAGATGGTATAAGAGAATGCTGGCTAGGTAACAGCTAACAATAACAGTATATTAATGTAACATGCACGCAATATACACACGTGGACAAAATTGTTGGTACCCTTCGGTCAATGAAAGAAAAACTCACAATGGTCACAGAAATAACTTTAATCTGACAAAAGTAATAATAAATCAGAATTCTATGAATGTTAACCAATGAAAGTCAGACATTGCTTTTCAACCATGCTTCAACAGAATTATAAAAAAAATAAAATGAACTCATGGAACAGGCCTGGACAAAAATGATGGTACCCCTAACTTAATAGTTTGTTGCACAATCTTTTGAGGCAATCACTGCAATCAAACGATTCCTGTAACTGTCAATGAGACTTCTGTCAATGAGACTTCTGGTGTTTTGGCCCACTCCTCATGAGCAAGCTGCTCCAGTTGTTTCTGGTTTGAAGGGTGCCTTTTCCAGACAGCATGTTTCAGCTCCTTCCAAAGATGCTCAATAGAATTGAGGTCAGGGCTCATAGAAGGCCACTTTAGAATAGTCCAATGTTTTCCTCTTAGCCATTCTTGGGTGTTTTTAACTGTGTGTTTTGGGTCACTGTCCTGTTGCAAGATCCATGACCTGCGACTGAGACCCAACTTTCTGACACTGGCCAGCACATTTTTCTCTAGAATCCCTTGATAGTCTTGAGTTTCATTGTACCCTGCACAGATTCAAGACACCCTGTGCCAGATGCAGCAAAGCAGTCCCAGAACATAACAGAGCCTCCTCCATGTTTCACAGTAGGGACAGTGTTCTTTTCTTGATATACTTCATTTTTCCATCTGTGAACATAGAGCTGATGTGCCTTCGGAAAAAGTTACATTTTTGTCTCATCTGTCCATAGGACATTCTCCCAGAAACTTTGTGGCTTGTCAACATGTAGTTTGGCATATTCCAGTCTGGCTTTTTTATGATTTGTTTTCAACAATGGTGTCCTCCTTGGTTATCTACCATGTAGTCCGCTTTGGCTCAAACAACGACGGATGGTGCGATCTGACACTGATGTTCCTTGAGCATGAAGTTCACCTTGTATCTCTTTAGAAGTCTTTCTGGGCTCTTTTGTTACCATTGGGATTATCTGTCTCTTTGATTTGTCATGAATTTTCCTCCTGAGGCCACGTCCAGGTAGGTTGGTTACAGTCCCACGGATCTTAAATTTCTGAATAATATGTGCAACTGTAGTCACAGGAACATCTCGCTGCTTGGAAATGCTCTTATAGCCTTTACCTTTAACATGCTTGTCTATAATTTTTTTTCGAATCTCCTGAGACAACTCTTTCCTTCGCTTCCTCTGGTCCATGTTGAGTGTGGTACATACCATGTCACCAAACAACACAGTGACTACCTGGAGCCCTATATATAGGCCCACTGACTGATTACAAGATTGTAGACACCTGTGATGCTAATTAGTGGACACACCTTGAATTAACATGTCCCTTTGGTCACATTATTTTCAGTATTTTCTAGGGGTACCATCATTTTTGTCCAGGCCTGTTTCATGAGTTAATTTTTTTAAATAATTCTGTTGAAGCATGGTTGAAAAGCAATGTCTGACTTTCATTGGTTAACATTCATATAATTTTTTTTCATTATTACTTTTGTCAGATTAAAGTTATTTCTGTGACCATTGTGAGTTTTTCTTTCATTGACCGAAGGGTACCAACAATTTTGTCCACGTGTGTATAACTCTGATGCCCCTACGTTGGGCGCCACTGTAACAAACCACCTACTATTATTGGAAACAGTAACTAGCCGTTAACAGAAATAAAGTGTAAGGACCCAGAGACAACATATGTGCATTCCAACAGTGTATATACGTTTAATTATTATGCCATACTCATTCATACGCCGGCCACACACACTACATTCACCCAGTCTATAAACCTGTCAAGATTAGAGTCCTTTCTCTTCTTAACACAAGTCCATATAAACAATAAATAAAACCAAAGAATGTCTGCTCCGCGCCCGATGTCCTCCGCGAGCGACGTCACGTTTAATGGTGACGCGGTGGTCACCGACGAACCGGTCCCGTGTGCACACTGACGTGTGACGTGTTTTCCCTGGGGCCCGAGCTGACACACTAATCAGCACTCAGGAAAACACACAAACAAAAAAAAAACACAAAAAAAACAGGAGGAGGAGGAATAGTTGTGAAAGCACAGTAGGCTATACAATGTGCTATAAATGCCTCGGCGGGCTTCACACATGTAAACATACAAAACTTTTGGACGTACCAGGTCCCGCATTCGGGTTTACAAAACACTATAGCTTTTGGCATTAGCATTAGTGAAATGGCTGCTGTTACCTAGCCCAACCTCTCTTCTTTATTGACTTTACACAAATAGCTCCCACAGCGCCCTTGCTGGCCGGAGCCCGTAACCAGGTAACCGCCTGTTACAAGATAGTGCCTCTCTTTAACTCTTTTATATATATATATATATATTCATATCCATAACATAGTCATAGATTTCTTTTGGGCTACTGGGCTACTCCTATCAAAATAAATATGGGGGGAATTTTACCACTGTTAAGAAAATTCTGCGAAACAGAGAAGCAAGAGAAACTCCATATGCTTCATTGACCACTGCATAATAAATTCTGTTTTTATTATCCCAGTTAAATTTAGTTTGTGACTGGGACTATTATTAAGAGAAATATTTAATATGATCTTCTCCAGTTTTATCTTTTTTTTATGCGTTGTTCTGATTGACACACACATGCTGAAAATTGTGAGTGCACAGCAGCACTCTGACCATATCAGTGAAGGCAGATGGGATTGTCGATAGTTGACAGACATGCTGATAGTCGATTTCATTTTTATCTCAAATCGCTTTTTGCTCTGGGAATCTAGACAGACTGCATCTTGAAAGGACAAAAAGGGCAATCTCTCATGCAGGCCTCACAGAAGGCCAGCTAGTGCCTCTAAATAACCTTGGTACTGCTGTGGATTTGGGGATAAGATGCACGGAGAAGAATGAAAAAAAAAAGAGGCTTCAAATGCTCAAAGGTAGATGCTTCATGGATTAGCACATTTTGTGAAGAAAAATATAAAATAATGCTTTTCCTTTTTCAATGCTTGTCTATATTATAAACAAATATAAATAAAATGGAAACAAAATCAGGGAATGTTTTTGAGTAATTATAGGTGCCAGTATAGGAACTATATATGCATTGGATTCTCTATCTTTTTTTTTCCCTCTGCTACAATTATCTGATTTTACTGTGTGTATATATATATATATATATATATATATATATATATATATATATATATATATATATATATATTACAGGCTTATGCAGCCTCATGCTGAACTTTCTTCTCTACTAATAATAACAACAGGCAGCACAGAAGAGGCACCTAGAGCCTAATCTGTGCACCCCTGACTGCCAGGTTTCGCTAAAGCATGATAAAGTATTAATGATATTTTCCTCACAGGCTGCTGCTGGCATGGCCTGCAGTTGACATCTGTCATATAAACCCTCATCTACCATCCACAAGCACATGCTGGCCAGTATGTCGGTAGCCTGGGAATGTCGCTCCCGGGGAGACCTGCTTGGAAGAGCGTCTAACAGGTGCATCCGGGAGAGAACAATGAGCCCTGCAGCCCCCAAATTCTATCTGTTCCCTCACATCTTCTATTTTGTCAAGCTGGGCACAGTCCTTGGGGTATCTAGTACTCATTAGATTAATTGGCAATAAACAACAATTATTTTCAGCAGCTGTAAACTGCATCACACAGCATCAGAGGAAGCATATCTGGAGCAAGAAATATAACAAAATGAAGTTCAACCTTGGCCAAATCTTTTATCCTCACTGACTGGAGCATTCTGTAGAGATGCAATCACTCAGGAAGGCAGTAGAATTCATTCTAAAGGTCACCAGATCCCTGCAGAGTGTCTGTCTGTCTCTCCAGTGGCTTCATTCGTCCCTGACCTGCCTCATAAGACTGGAGGAGCTGAACACCCCATTTTGTGAATGGTACTGATGCTTTGTAAATTATTCTGCTTTCAGGTATCTAAGGGTATTGTTAACAAAAGGTTCTTCACATACTTCATAAGTGGAATGTAGACTTTATCTCCATATGCCTAAGCTATGATTGGGCTGCCTGCTTCATGTCAACACTACTGAAACACTGTCCTCCCAGTGAAAAAAACACTTGGTTTGATTACCAAAAGCAGGACAGTGTAGAACCAGTGCATATAATAATAATAATAATAATAATAATAATAATAATAATAATAATAATAATAATAATAATAATAATAATAATAATAATAATAATAATCTACTGCATATATTGTACTTGCATAATGAAATACAGTTTAAATTACTATTTTGTTATAAGATATTAACTGCACTTTTGTCATGCTTTTGTTTTGGTCTGCCATCTTTCAAAGTACTAAATAATGAGAAGAAACATTAACAAACAAGACCATACTGTTAAAACAAGCTCATCCAGGATAATGATCTGACATGTCTACAATGGACAAGGTGAGCTATGTAAGGGCAGAGAAGAGGGTAGTAGAGCACAGGGCAAGTTAAAAAAGACTGATTAAGTGAAGAGTCCATCATCTTGAGTTGATAGAAGCCTATAGAGACTGTAGAATGCTGAACTTTCTCACCTCATGTTACACTCTAACACTGCCTCATTTACTTTCTCTTTTACTTTGTGTGTGTGTGTGTGTGTGTGTGTGTGTGTGTGTGTGTGTGTGTGTGTGTGTGTGTGTGTGTGTGTGCGTGCGTGTGTGTGTGTGTGTGTGTGTGAGAGAGAGAGAGAGAGAGAGAGAGAGAGAGAATTTCTAAGTGCATACATACCAGTGCAGGTCTGCTAGCAGGGAGACCTTGGACAGAAGAGTAATTGATTTAGAGAATCTTAAAATCAATTGACAGGCAGCTGGGGCCAGGGAGATTAGAAGTGAAGCACAGGTGGACTGGAGTGGAGTGAGAAAGGCCCACAGCAAACAGTAATCTCTGAATTATAGAGCTTTGGGAGATGTTCCTGTTTTCTATTATTTCTCACACATGCTCTCTCACTTGTCAATGGCAGTCTATAGTCCATCACTCTAACCTTGTTTAGTTTTTTCAACAATCAACCAATACCTAAGTTGATGATGGAAAAAAAAAACATGGTTTGCATCAGTATTTATATTTTTATAGCGCATAACATAAAGTCAGACTGTGATTGACATCTTTCCACTTCTTGTATACACTGAAAACCACTGACAGGTGAATATCATTGATAATCATATTCAAATGGCACCTGCCATGGGGTGAGATATATTAGGGAGCAACTGAACAGTCAGTTCCTGAAGTTGATGTGTCAGAGGCAGGAGAATAGGCAAGTGTAAGGATCTGAGTCATTTTGACAATGGCCAAATTGTGATGGCTAGATAACTGTTTCAGAGAATCTCCAAAATAGCAGGTCATTTGAGGTGTTCCCAGTATAAACTGGTTAGACCCTACCAAAAATGGTCTAAAAAAAACAAAAAAAGGACAACCACTGAACCAAAGATAGGAACATGGATGTCCAAGAGTCACTGCTGTGCCTCTAACCTGGGGATGAGATGGCAAAACATGGTAAGATGGTAAGAATGTTGGTATTTTAATCGTAAAATAGAAAAAGCACTGTAGATCATGGCCACACTGTCTGTCACTGTCAGTTCATCAAGATCTTTGAAAAAGCTTAGCATGGACAGCATGAGTTCTGCTTCAGTGCACCTTTTAGCGCGTGTTGCAGTTCCCATTTTTGACCATTAGAAAATGCAATAATAGTTGAGATTTTGCAAAAAGATTGTGTAACATGTAAAAAGGTAATCAAATCCACAGAATATTGATTTGTTTTTATTATATAGCACTGTTTGTTTGTTTGTTGGTGTGTTTGTTTTAATAGTAAGGAGTATTTTAATGGAATTTAACATCTAACCAGTGGCATGATGCTATAGTGGATAGCACCTCCAGGTTCTGGGTTCGATTCCTGCCTTGGATCTGTGTGCATGGAGTTTGCATGTTCTCCAGTGCTTGGTGGGTTTCCTAAAATATTACTGCATTATGTTGTTTCAGTGCTTCAATTCACATCTTCCTTAGTGTCACTACTGAGTAGAAAACATTCTGCCAACCAAGAATATCCATCAAAGAACAGTACTGTGGTCACAAACCAACACTGATATCCCACACACACTGAGGTGTCACTACCATGGTAGTGTGAATGCTAAGAATTGCCCAAAATCCAAATAGCAGTTGATGTCAATTAATTAGCCTTGTTATGAATAAAGGTTGATATTATGGTCTGTTTCCACTAATAAATGTGGTAAAGTGGATACTGTATATTGTTATAATCCAAACACTCTGTATATTATTATATTCCAAACTAACACTGGATTTAAGGCAGATTATTAAGTCATGAAATTTGGACACCTACTGTAGATCCTGTGTGTGCAAATGTGGGAAAAAAAGCATCATCAATCTGTTGCAACCAGAAGGATAGCTTTTTACTTTGACAACCTACGCATGCACTAGCAGACAAATAGCCTGGGCCATATAAGCAGCCATTATGTCATTATTCAATTATAAAATAGATGATAAACATATTTTGGCTCAAGGCATTCAGTTGAGTTGCCCAGTGCTGTAACAGATTGGAAACCTGTTACTGCCATTGCAATGATTCGCCATGAAAGATGGCACATTACTCACTCAGGCACTGAATGCTTTGTGCTTCAGGTTTTGATCTTCTACTCATGCTCATATGTATCAAAGTGTTCAGATAATTTAGCTAAGAATGCACTTACAGTGGAATTTGTTTGGGTTAATTTTGCTGTTTGCCTGTTTTATAATCAGGAATAATATGCAGTTCTCATACAGTTCTCATAACATACATTATTCATATATAACATCAGTATTATATTATTCATATATAACATCAGTATTATATATATATATATATATATATATATATATATATATATATATATATATATATATATATACTACTATATATCTCCTATATATTATAAAGCATGCCGTTTAGGAAAATATTCTTGAGAGAACTTAATGAAAACTCTGAATATATTGAATGAAACGTGAGAATATTGAATGGATTCCAAATATATTGATTGAAAAATATATATATTGAATGAATTCTGAATATATGGATTGAAACTCTATATATATTGAATGAAGATTCTGAATATATTGAATGAATTGTGAGAATATTGAATGGATTCCGAATATATTGATTGAAAAAATATATATATTGAATGAATTCTGAATATATGGATTGAAAACTGATATATTGAATGAAAAGTCTGAATATATGGAATGAAAAGTCTGAATATATGGAATGAAAATTCTGAATATATGGAATGAAAAGTCTGAATATATGGAATGAAAATTCTGAATATATTGAATGAAAAGTCTGAATATATGGAATGAAAAGTCTGAATATATGGAATGAAAAGTCTGAATATATTGAATGAAACATGACGTCATCGAAACACAGCACCATCTTTAGAAAGGATGAGTGAGTCGGCGAGAAACTTGGTTGCTGCAATTGTGAGAAATGACGAGATGGTGAACACATTGATGAGTGCGTGTCCGGCCCAAAGTGGTGGCACAAGTCGCACTCAGTATCAGACGACGGATGAAGAAATATATTCGCTATTTCTATTTCACCGCGGAAGACCGGTGTTATGCGCTAAAATGCCCCCTGCCACAGATTGCACCCCCCCCCATTTAATCTCCGTCGAATATTATATTAGAACAGAAATTTCTAGGTTTATGATTTAGAAATTACAATTTAGACCAAATGGATTTGATTATAAAATAAGCATTATAAAAAATTACATGTAGTATCGGGAAAAATATATTAATTATTATTTTTTATATACAAGATGTATTTTTGATATTGCTTATTTAATAATGAAAATCATTTCGTTAGATTTTTCATCATAAATATTTATTTAGTGCAAGCATTTTTGTATTACATGACAAATCCCTGTAAAATAAATGTGCCACAAAATAAACATCATATGAGAATTTGTATTCATGGTCTCGACACCTGTCACGTGCCAAGGGTTAATTACAATAGTTATATCATATTTGATAACAATAAACCTATGAATTTATGTTGTAATATAATATTTGATAGAGATTATGTAGGGGTGCAATCTGTGGCAGGGGGCATTTTAGCGCATAACACCGGTCTTCCGCGGTGAAATAGTGAATATATTTCTTCATCCGTCGTCTGATACTGAGTGTGACTTGTGCCACCACTTTGGGCCGTACACACACTCATCAATGTGTTGACCATCTCGTCATTTCTCACAATTGCAGCAACCAAGTTTCTCGCCGACTCACTCATCCTTTCTAAAGATGGCGCTGTGTTTCGATGACGTCATGTTTCATTCCATATATTCAGACTTTTCATTCCATATATTCAGACTTTTCATTCAATATATCAGTTTTCAATCCATATATTCAGAATTCATTCAAAATATATATTTTTCAATCAATATATTCAGAATCCATTCAATATTCTCACAGTTCATTCAATATATTCAGAATCTTCATTCAATATATATAGAGTTTCAATCCATATATTCAGAATTCATTCAATATATATATTTTTCAATCAATATATTCGGAATCCATTCAATATTCTCACGTTTCATTCAATATATTCAGAGTTTTCATTAAGTTCTCTCAAGAATATTTTCCTAAATGGCATGCCATAATATAATATAATATACATATATAATATAAGTATATATATATATATATATATATAATTTATTATATATATATATATAAATATAAATACTGATTTATATATGAATACTGTATGTTAGGAGACTGTATAAATATATATATATATATAGAGTATATATATATATATTACTATTATATATATACTATATATTATAATACTGATGTTATATAATGAATACTGTATGTTATGAAAACTGTAAATATACTATATATAGTAATAGTTATTATATATATATTATATAATAGTTATATATATATATATCATATTATACATGTTTTTATTTTATTGATATTATTTATAAATTTTTACTATAGCTTCTTTCAGGTATTTTTTATTTTGGGTTTTTTTTTTTGTCAGGCTCCTCTTTACAAGGTAAAATATACGCTCGATTAGGTTAAGGTCTGGTGATTAACTGGGCCAATGTGAAACCTTCCACTTACCCCTGATAAAATCCTTTGTTATGTTAGAAGCATGTTTTGGGTCATTGTCTTGCTGCATGACACAGCTGCTCACAATTAGTTTGGATGCATTTGACTTCTGACCTCATTCTGCAGCTACCATCATGAGTTTCATCACCAATAAATGATCCCATGACTCTTTGTAGGATTAGGTTGTATGTTACTGTATAGATCATGAGCAGATCCTTTCTTTCGCTACTCTTTGGCCTTTCCATCACTTTGTCAGAGGTATATCTTGGTAGACCATTTATGGCTTATGTCTGTATTTCTTTGTGAATTCTAAACTGGATGCTACAAACGTTTGTGTTGGTTGTGACAAAATACTTATGGAATGGCTCTAATTTCTCTCTTTTCTTTGCCTCAAATTGACATTTGTACTATAGACAGCTCTCTGATATTCTTTTTAACCAAAAAAAAACAAACAAACAAAAAACAATATATATATCTTTACAAAAACATTGATGTGAAAAAGATTTAGAGCTATTTGCGCTTTGAGCAATTATTCTAATAAGTACTATACTATACTATAAGTAAATACTGTTCCAATATTTTTGATCACTTGAAAAATGAGTGGGGTCAATATTCAAAGGTACATGTTCTTATAGCAAAAACAAAATTATGAATAACTTAAATAACTGGCCTGCCTGTTCCAATCCTATATAAGACTATAGCTCCCTGAGCTCAGTATTAACAGGGGAATTTGTTTTTAGTCAATATCATAAATAAATATTGCAGATCTACTAAGAAATTATTTTATTATCAAACTGCAAAACCAATCTGGTTTACATGGGGATAAATTAAAATACTGTATACAGTTTGGCTTCAATTAGAATTAAAAAAATATATTAACTCTATTTTTAATTATAAAAAATTATAACTCCCATGATCAAGGAAGTATTTGAGTACTGTAGGTTGTTATTTTCTGCAAGAAGACTATTCTCAGACAATAAAGGTAAAGTAAGTAAAGATTTACCAGAGGAAAAAATGGGGGAAAGAAATAGAATATAGAGGATGAACTGCAGATACAAGGGGTAATAAAAAGAATGAGGTGGTCTCCAAGAGAAGAGATAGGAAGAAAATGATATAGCATTAAAAAATTAACATAAGTAATACATGTACTAATATGTAATGTACTGTACAAGCAAAGAAATATATAGATGTAGATGCTTGTGAAAGGGTAAAGAAAAAGATAAAGGAAACTCCAATACCTGAGAGAAGAGGATGTAATGAACACTCCGAAGACAGACAAAACTACACCCCCATCAAGACATACAACTGTGTGAAGAAACATAACAGTGACAGTTAATGGAGAACCAAAGATATAAACATTATTGAGAAAGCTATATTTTGTTGAAAAAAATAATAATAAATGAACATGATGAAAAATGGGAAATTAAAAAGGGAATTCACTGTCCAGCTTGGAATTCTAGAAAATTAGGAATACTAGAAAATTTGACACAAAACTCGACACAACAATTAATTTTTTATTTCATTTATTTTTTTTATCATGACGTCAGATAAAAAAATATAGAGAGATATAGAGAGTTCAGCATAAGAACAGAAAAAACTAAGTCAAAATAAGGCACAAAAACAAGAAGTCTGAAGGCTTACTGTATGAATTGGGAATAAGCTTGACTTCCAGATCAATAGAAAATATGGTGAGGTTTGTTAAAAAGAGCAGTGGTAGCTGTGAGCTATTTACCGAAAGATTGTCAGCTTAAATCCCAGGACTGCGAGAGATAACTGTTGGACTCTTGACCTTCAACTCCTACAACTGTATCCTGTAAATTCTTATCACATTAAACATTTGCATGAATTTCAATGAAGATAATGTGATTGAATTTAGTGTGATTTGACATGTATTCATGTCATGTGAGCTATGAATAAAATCTTAGGACAAACAAATATAAAATAATATATTTATTTAATATAAATTCTATATATTATAAATAATATATTATATATATTATATATATATTTTGAGGCAAAAACATCAGTGGTGCTGGGATCAAATGCAATCATTGTATAGAAATTATGGCACTCATGCAATTCAAGATACAAATTTATTCAAACTGCCACTAAAATCATAGGCCCAGAATAATCATACAGGAGTTCTTTATAATCTCTCTTTCAAAATATCAGATGTACATAGGCAACCCAACTGAAACTGCCTGGTCTTTTTTTCCCCCTTCATACAGTATTCGTACACCATTGCTGTGGTGAGACATTTCAACAGCGATGGATGGGAGCAATGATGTGAGGAAGCTTAAGGAAAACAAGCTCTTCTGCACACTCTGAACTTTGGGATTCAAGGTAATGAATGTCATGTTTTGCCAACTATCACACCACTGTCCATTCAAAATATCAATTGGTTTCTCCTTCTACATCCTTAGAAGAACTTTTCTAATTAACAACTTTCGTCTAACACTGGAATCTTTTACTACCTTTCGGTCCTTCACTGTCTTTGTAGTTTATTTTTTTTACAACCACTCATGTGTAGCAGTTAATTTTAATACATCTACAATTATATAAACTTTATGGATTTTTCTTCAGATTCTTTCTACTAAAATACATTCCCTTGATTGGTTTTTGATGATGTTGGTGGAGAGCAGGTTGTGATCTGGTTAGATTTATTACTTGATTTATTTTTATTCTACATTTTTATACTCTTTAAAATCATCCAGTGAGCTGTCATGCCATTCTGGGCAGAAAATGTTCATTATATCATGAAGAAAAAGGTGCTTGATAAATCATAAAGGTGATCAGGAACAACATTGTACTTTTTTGCAGTTAGTCTTCCCTAAAGAGACAAGAGGACCAGCAAAATGTAGCATATTTTGCATATTAAGGTAAATAAGAGAGGGTACAAACATAGAAAGACTTTGCTTTTGTATACACAACATTTACAGTGAACATACAAAATATTTGTATGGATTTTTTTTCTGCAACTGTAAGGAAAAATAATTCGTAATATGAGAAAGAAACAGTGTAATTGTTTATTATTCATATTATTTACCATTTTAATGAGAATATGCATCAGAATTGGCTTCTTTTTACAAAATCACATTGAGCGTTCTTTCTCCATAATACTGGTCATATCAGTAAAAGCCAGATAACACCCCCAATTGTGTGGCGAAAGCAAAGCCTCTGTGTGGTGCTGGAATCAAACTCAGTAAGCTGATTGGACATGACTCGTCTCAGCTTTATCATTATGTCTATGGTGGCAGTTACTTATGAAATGCTCAAGCGAGCTTCACAGTGTTCTGACAGCAAACAGCTTCTAAATTAGTCTTGGGTGCAGTTGGCAGATGCCTCACGATTTGAAAGTAATGAGAGCACTACAGTTCATAACCTCTACATAACCCTCCTTATTGGCTAATGTTTGAAACAAGCCTGAAAACTGAACACGTGAAAACAGAAATTGGGGTCAGGTGCATGAATGCTGTTTGTTCTCCCAGAGTAATAATGAATTCAATTTTTGTGACATGATTTCACACAGACAAAGACGATGCAGAGGACATGTTTTACAGGAAGTCTATTAGACTCAATCTCAGATTTGATACACACATTATATAAACTAATAAAATATATTGATAAGTAAAGCTACCACTGTAATTTTTTTTTCTAAAATAAGGAGCAACATGCAGTATGTATCATCTCTGTGTGGATCAATTACTCTGAATAATTCTGAAAAAGCTCAAAGGTCAGTGAGTACTATATAAAACATCAGTTTCATGCCTCAACATTTTCATACAAACCTGTCATATTAGGGGCTAAGGATGACGATTATATAACAAATGGGTATTGTTATGTAACACAAGAATGTTAGCCTTTGAAGTGTGCTGACTAAATGTGAAAGGTGAATAACAAGAATCTTAAACAATAAAGAAGAAAAATACACTATGCAGCAATTTCCCAAATTGAAGTTTGCCTACTTGGTAAACAATGCTGAAACCAAATCACAGTGAAAAACAACTTTACTAAAACCAAATCTCAAATGAAAAACACATGTCAATATATAGCTTTTGACAGAACACATTTGA
>QNUK01001100.1:0-121253 GCA_013621035.1 Clarias magur | reverse complement strand
TTTTACTTGAGTAGATTTTTATGTTGATAAATTTACTTGTACTTCAGTAAAATTACAAAATTTTAGTACTCTTTCCATCTCTGCCAATAGCATTAGCACTGCTACAATGTTATCATTAGTGTCTAAAACAGTAACATCCGATTAATTTTATACATTAAACATTACCTGATAAGTGTGTCCAGTTGCAAATTTAGTGAGAATTATAATGTTATCATGCTATGATTCACTGTATATTCCATCATGATAAGTCCTGGAGCTGAATCCGGCACGGTTCTTTGCTCAGTTGCGTTTTGGCCTCAGTCCCATAGTCCTTTGTGCATTAGCTTTAGCTTTTAGCTTGCAAAATACAGGAGAAAGATAGTTCTCACACGGAAAAAGTAGTTGCGGAGAAATCATACACTTACACGGGAAAAAGCACACATTTACACGGGAAAAATAATAAATTTTAAGTTGAAAAGAATACATTTACAAGGGAAAAACACTTATAAGGGTAAAAAAAATACACAGTGGAGTATCTCCAGCAGGCTGAAGTGTCAAGGCCGAACATCTACATCCTGATGTTAGGAGATGATCACCAGCACTGCTTTCAGGCATTAGTGCTTCTGAGTAATGTATAGTAATGATGTCGCTGTTGAACTTGTTTTTTATTATCTGATCTTGTGCTTTTGAAAAATAAATATAAATATTTTTTCTATGTTTTGTACAATTAATTGGGTGTTGTTTATTGCATATATGTATGGTTTGCAAAACTTAAAGTGTTTTTTTGTAATAGACCAGTATATCAAAGTAATTTAACAGTTTAAACTGTTTTACCCATAGACATGTAAAACATAAAAATAATAGTAACCTATTTGTGAGGTAGAATGAACTCAGCATTATAGTTAAATATGACCTAGAATCTGGATTGAATATTTTAGCCCTCTTGCTGGGTTAAATAAATAACCCATTTTGCTGTGTTAAATTAACCCAGCATGTAGTTGGTCCAATATTTATCCAGCAGCTGGGTTAAAAACAACCCAGTTTGGGTTGTTTTTAACCCAGCATTTCTTAGGGTGTATGATCTTTATTACAACCAAAACTTTCCTTCTGAGTTTCTCCTTCTCCCAACAAAACTCCAGCACTTTCTTCATTAGGGTGATTTCTCCATGCCCTCTTAGATTGATCCAATAATTAACCACTAGTTGTTTTCTGCATAGCCACAATGATGTTTCACAGTGTAACTTTATTATAGTGTACATTTATTACATTGTAATCTGCATTATTATTAATATTATTTGACAATGTAACAGTTATATCACACTTATTACAGTGAAATAAATCTTAGAATATAACAGAATTTACAGTATAAGGTTCATTGCAATGTAGAGCAAGTTGGGTGGAATTCAGAACTTATCCCAAAATAGGACAGCCACGCACACCACCCAACTGCTCTCTTCCAGTTCACACACACACACATAAAAGAATTTGTTGTATTTTATCTGGTAATGAGCCTGAGGACAGTGAAGAGTCATGCTGCCTCACATGATGATCAAACTCTCTCTCTCTCTCTCTCTGTGTTTGTAACTTTTAACTAAGAAAAAGTGAGCTTTTATTGAAAGATGTATATTTCATTAATAGTTAAATTTTGTGTTAGAGCAGATAGACACAGACATTCAGATGGAAGAAAACTGATCGATGAATAAACAGAGCAGTGACGTGAGGTCATGGTCGGGGTGTTTGGACTACAATCTTACTCTGCTTCATGGGGTTTATCTGTGCTTGATTTATAAGCCTTAAGAGTTGAGGGGATCAGTCGCTCCACATGACTGCACTGTGACTGTGTTCACTGTGTGTGTGTGTGTGTGTGTGTGTGTGTTCTTCTCACTTGTATCTTCTCACTTGTTAGTCAGTTATGAGGATGATTCATTTTTGTAGATCATTTGATTTCTGTAACAGATGGAGTGATGAAAAGATGAGATAAAGTAGATAAAGTAATCCCTCCGTTTTGAGTACTTTAAGGTACATTCCAGGACATGGGTAAGTGTAAAGGGCGCACACACACACACACACACACACACTGGGAGAGCAACACTTTTCAGGCCACTCCCCGTTGTCCTTCTTTTCTTTTTCTTTTTCTCTCCATTCCTCCATCCGTGTCGCCCGGTGAGGATGGGTGCGGCCTGTAAGAGGTTCTGTGCTCAAGTCTGTTGTTGCTGCTGCGTCAGTGATGAGAACGAAGATGAAAAGCGGCCAATATTCAGGTATTTATCACACACACACACACACGTGTAAGGGGGTGATGATGATTTTTCTCTAACAGCATGTCTCCAGGTGTTTTATTTCTCTTACACCATGTACACAACAGCATGGCAACAAGTGCAACTTACCAACAATTAAAATTGTTTATTTATTAAAGAACATCATACTTTTTATCCATTTATATGGATACTAATGAAACTAATGTTTAAGTGTGAGTTAATGTTGTCACTGAAATGCAGCTATACACACTCGTGTGTGTGTGTGTGTGTGTGTGTGTGTGTGTGTCAGTAATGAGACATTGGCATATTTTGACCGTGAGGCAAAGAAGAGACGAGATCAGGAGACGAACCTGTGGAGTGAACCTGGAGATCCATCACACTCGGAGAGAGACGATGACCGAGCGCTTTATAACCTCCTGCAGAACCGAGCTAAAACACGCCGGGGTTCACAGGTACAGTATACAAACACACACAAATCAAATAAACAGCTAAATGTGTTATTATTATTATTATTATTATTATTATTAAGATAATGATGATTATGATGATGATCAGGGATACAGGAGGCTAAGTGTAGACATCGAGGCCATGAGAGAGGTGAGAAGGGAAGTGAGAGACAAGTGGAAGATGATCCTGGAGAATCTTGGTGAGTGTGTGTGTGTGCTCATTTGTGAGAAAGAGAGAGAGAGTATCTAAATCTAACTTTTGGTTTATTTGAATAGTCACTTATGATTATAATTGATAATAATAATAATCTCATTCTCTCTGATTGGTCAGGCTTTATGGATGAGGCGGAGTCTCTACTGACGGTCAATGCTAGCGCGTCGTTTGACCGAATGAGGAACGCAGCAGCAGCTCGGAGCCTGTTACAGACCCTGCACTCAGAGACATCCATCTTCAACAGCAAGGAGGCGCCACCTGAGAGATACCTGTTTATCCTGGTGAGGGGGGTGGGGGGGTGGAGAGAGACTCAAGTTATACTTTATATAACTGTGTGTAGTGTAAATTGAGACAAAAAACACAACACACAACTACATCTGACTACACACAACTATACATAAACAAACACCTACAACTAAACAAACCAACACATACCTATACATATCTGTACCTAACTACACTCAGGATCCAGGATGGCGCCGGTGAGGTCGGCTGCCGTCGCGACTGCTCCGACCTACTTTAACTTGTTTTTGCTTTCTAAGTTAATTTTCGATAACATTAAACCGGGTAATTCATCACAATTGAGTGCATTAGGTACGATAGAGATACTCTTATTTCTATTGGTTTACAATGTACTCACAATTCGACGTTTTTAACTCCGGATCCGAGCTGGCCGAGTGAGATCCTGAGGGAAAACAAAGGACGCGAAGCGGCGGCCCCGAGGGAAACGAGCCGGCGTCAGGTACAGGCTGAGAGCCCGTGCACACTGCACACCTCTGCCTAGTATCTTGCTCGCCAACGTCCAGTCACTGGAGAACAAGCTCGATGACCTCAGGGCCAGGATAAAGTTCCAGAGAGACATTCGGGACTGCAATCTTCTCTGCTTCACCGAGACATGGCTGAACCCAGCAATGCCGGACCACGCCATCCAGCCGGCCGAGTTCTTCTCGGTTCACCGCATGGACAGGACAAGGGACTCGGGGAAGACAAGGGGAGGCGGCGTGTGTTTAATGGTGAACAGCGGCTGGTGCAACAGCGCGAGCGTTGTTCCTCTCGCACGCTCCTGCACACCCAACCTGGAACTTCTGTCCATCAAGTGTCATCCTTTTTATCTTCCTTGGGAGTTTACATCAGTCATAATCAGCGCCGTTTATATTCCACCAAATATCGATCTGAGATCTCGCGCCGCTGCCTACAATGCGGGACTTGCGTCGGGGGACATGGACCAGTACAAGGCTGCATCTTATAACGTCCGGAAGGCGGTGAAAGAACCACACCCCTAAATGCATTGAAGCAACTGCCATGTGATTGGTTGATTAGATAATTGCATTAATGAGAAATTGAACAGGTGTTCCTAATAATCCTTTATGTGAGTGTACATAACTAAATACACCTATACACAACTACAGTTGAATCCGGGTTCATGAATGCCCCCGAGTACGACCAAAAAATTCACCTAAAATTTGTCTCTGTTCACAAACATGACCAAGAAACCACCATCCTAAGCTGCCGCTATCAGCTGAACAAAGGCATGAGTGAGTCACTGTCACAAATTGCACACTTGATAATATATATATATATATTTTTTTTTGGATTTTTCCATGATTTTCTCCCTAATTTAGTCGTGTCCAATTCCTCCCCGTCACTAGGGGGCTCCACATTAAAGCTACCACTACCACTCAGCCGGGAGGGCGAAGACTATACGCCAGCCGACGGCCTCTTTTCGAACCTCTCACTCATGCACCGTTGGGGGCGGAGTCACACACTCGGAGGACAGCGCTATCCGCTCCCTCCGCTGTGCGAGCTCACAGACGCCCCTGACTGGCTGTAGAGCCGCGATTAATGTGGGAGCACTAAGTACCTCTCATCCCTCCCCTCTGAGAGAGCTCGGCCAATCAGCTCTCTCTAGACCTCCGGCTGCGAGAGGTTACAGCATCACCCGGGAATCGAACTCGCGGTCTCCGGATGATAGGGCGAGCGCTTTAACCACTGCGGCCACTCGGAGGCCCTTGATAAAATAATTTTGTGCAGAGTGTTTGCAAGTCTTTGCCAAGAAGTAGCATCCTAACAAAATTGTGGTGAACTGTCACGGACTAACCGGAGATGAAGCAGAAGACTTAGCAGTTAGCCCTGTAGCGTGGATGGTAAACCCAAACGCGGAAGTAGCGCGAGTAGGCAGGATAACCACGCAAGTTATTCTTAGAACTCTCCCGAAGCGAGAGCAAGAGTTTACACAAATAAACCCGCGTTCTAAATACACACACCCAATCAGAAGCGATAACCCAAGAAAGTGAGTACTCACGTTTGGACGAGCGAGGCGACGGCGATAGCACGGGCATAACTCAATGACTGAGCGATGTGATGCGTCATCTTGTTTCCTTTTATGCTTCCTGAAACCCGACCGTATTACTTCCGGGTCCTAGTGCCGGTCGTGTTATGAGTGTGCATGACAGTACCCCCCCGTCCAGGACCGACTCTCGACGGTCCTGGGGTGGAGGATACCCGACGACGGTAGACCCGGATGAGTTCGGGGTCTAAGACGAACCGAGCCGGAATCCAAGATCTCTCCTCGGGACCGTAACCTTCCCAATCCACCAGGTACTGGAGCCCTCTGCCCCGAGGACGCGAGTCAAGGATCCGGCGAACGGTGTAGGCGGGACCACCCTCAATCATACGGGGAGGAGGAGCAGGGTGGGTGGGTGGAACCATAGGTGAGGTGGTGAAGGGTTTGAGCTGGGAGGTGTGGAATACCGGATGGATCCGGAGCGCCGCAGGCAGCTGGAGCCGGTAGGTGACAGGGTTAATCCGGAGATTGATGCGGTATGGTCCGATGAATCTGGGTGATAGTTTCCTTGACTCAGTCTGCAGGTGAAGGTTTTTTGTTGAGAGCCATACCTTATCACCTACTTGGTACATTCGTCCCGGTGGGTGTCGACGGCGATGTTGCAGGATGTAGCGGCGATTGGCCTTTTGAATGGCGTGGTTTGCTTGTCTCCAAAGCCGTCGACACCGGCGAACCAACTGTTGGGCCGACGGCACTTCCACCTCCGGTTCCTGATGATCTAACATCGGAGGTTGGAAGCCGTAGCATACCTCAAATGGGCTTAGGTTGGTGGCAGAAGATAGGTGGAGGTTGTGTGACAGCTCAGCCCAAATGAGGTAGCGGGCCCAGGAGCACTGGCTATCAGCAATAAAGCATCTCAGGTAGCGCTCCAGTTGTTGGTTGGTTCGCTCCGTCTGACCGTTAGTCTGTGGGTGGTAACCGGAGGACAGACTGCAGGTGGAATTGATCAGACGGCAGAAGGCCTTCCAGAACTGACGGAACTGGGCCCTGTCCCGAGACTCCATGTCCTTTGGGAACCCAGTGCAGGCGATCACGGCTCTCAACACTCAGCGTCCTTAGCTTGCACGGAGTCCGGGGAGAGTCAGTGGGGTGAACAGCTTTGGCAGAACCGGCTCTATCATGGTGAGATGGTGTCCTTTTCCGAACGCAGGCCCGCGGATGAAGTCAACGGCAATGTGTGTCCAGGGTCGGCGGGAACCGAGTGGTTGAAGTTCCCCGGGTGATGGTCTGTTGCTGTCCTTGGACCTGGCACACACTGGCACGCCTGGACGAACTCATCTACGTCCTTCTTCATACTGGGCCACCAGAAAGCACGTTGTACAAACAGTAGGGTCCGCCGTCTCCCGGGGTGTCCTGAAAGGAGGGAGGAGTGTCCCCACTGAAGCACTTCGGCCCTGATGGCGTTGGGGACGTAGAGTCGGCCAGGCGGCACACCTGCTGGTGCGGTCTCCGTAGCTTGTGCCTGGCGAACCCTCGTCTCCAGGTTCCACCTGAGCGGTGCGAGAATCTTGGTGGCTGGTAGTACAGGCGCGGGGTCCGCCCGGGGGACGTCTTCCTCGTGTTGTCGGGAGAGGGCGTCGGCTTTGGTGTTCTTGGACCCCGGGCGATATGACAGGTGGAAATTGTAATTTTCAAAGAATAGTGCCCATCGCGCCTGTCTGGGATTCAGCTGTTTTAACGTGCGGATTGTAATGAGGTTTTGGTGGTCGGTCCAGACGATGAACGGCTCTCTGGCGCTCTGGAGCCAGTGTCGCCATTCCTCCAAGGCCCACTTTATGGCCAGCAGCTCGCGGTCCCCTACTCCGTATCGCTGCTGAGTGGCGTCAAATTTCTTGGAGAAAAAACTGCAGGGGTGCAGTTTTTGGTCTGAACCTCGCTGGGAGAGAACAGCCCCGGCGCCCACATCCGAAGCGTCCACCTCCACAACGAATGGTTTATCAGCATCCGGGTGAAGGAGGATGGGAGCAGGGGTGAAGCGGCGACAGAGCTCATGGAAGGCGGAGACAGCAGTTGGGGTGAGATTGAAAGGGTGAGATGATGGGCGGGTCAGAGCGGTTAGTGGCGCTGCAACGGTACTGTAGTCCCGGATAAAGCGGCGATAAAAATTGGCAAACCCGAGAAACCTCTGGAGCTGTTTAAGAGTCTTGGGTAGGGGCCAATGACTCACAACTTCCAATTTCTGCGGGTCCATGGCCACACCCTGGGGCGAGATGACAAAACCCAGGAACGTGGTGGAGCGCTCGTGGAAAGCGCACTTCTCCAACTTACAGTACAGCTGGTGGGCGAGCAATCTCTTTAGAACCGCTCTGACATGCTGGATGTGCTCGTTGAGTGTTCGGGAGTAGATGAGGATGTCGCCCAGGTAGACGAACACCCAACGGCCTAACATGTCTCTGAGAACGTCATTTATGAACTGTTGGAAAGCGGCAGGTGCGTTGCAGAGACCAAACGGGATGACCAGGCTTTCGGAATGTCCTGTGGGGGTGATGAAGGCCGTCTTCCACTCATCGCCCTCTCTGATGCGCACCAAGTTGTAGGCGCTCCGGAGGTCCAACTTAGTGAAGATGGTGGCACCAGAGAGGGCGCCCAGGGCAGAGTTGGTAAGAGGCAATGGATGTCGGTTCTTTATGGTAATATTGTTGAGCCCCCGATAATCGACACAGGGACGTAGACTACCATCGCGTTGCTTCACGAAAAAGAACCCCGCAGCGGCAGGTGAGGAGGAGGGCCGGATGGTACCATGGCGAAGTCCACTGGAAACATACTCCTCCATCGCCTGCGTCTCGGTGTTGGACAATGAATAGAGATGGCCGCGGGGTGGTGTCGCATCTGGCTGAAGATCGATCGCCAGGTCGTATGAGCGATGAGGTGGTAGATGGGTCGCACGTCTCTTACAAAAGACTTCAGCCAGGTCCCGGTAGTCTAGCGGGATTTTATCTGTGTCGACATCGGGGGCCTCGGACTCCCTAGAGCACGCCCCAGCCTCGGCCCGTAGGCAAAGCTCAGTGCAGGTCGGCCCCCATTGGAGGATCCGGCTTTGGGTCCAGGATATGAGCGGGTCGTGCTGCAGCAGCCAAGGGTGTCCGAGGATGATAGGTGGCGAAGAGATAGTGGTGGTGTGAAACTGGATCTGTTCTTGATGTTGGTTAATGATGAGGGTGATAGGTTGGGTTTGAAAGGATATGGGGCTGGAGGAGAGAGGCCGACCATCGACTGATGTAATGGTTACAGGCTGGGATAACGCCTCAATCTTTATCCCCAATTTTTTGGCATAGGAAGAGTCAAAGAAGTTACCTGCTGCCCCGGAGTCGACGAACGCGGTACTTCCGACCCGTTTGTGGCCAAACTGGAGATATACTTTAACCGTGAGACGGGAATCATTGGTCATGGTGGAGGAGAGGGACATGGGACCCGGTGAGTTCCTCCCATTTCTCACCGGGGCTGCGCGTTTCCCGGCCGCAGAGGACAGATGGCCCGATGATGTGCAGAAGATCCACACTACGCGCAGAGCCCCTCTCTGAATCGGCGTTCCCGTTCTGCAGCGGTCAAGGAGGCGCGCCCTAATTGCATGGGTTCCCCGACTCCTGTGTCAACCACGGCGGGAGGTGGAGTACCGACGGTCCTGGTGGATGCTGCAGTGAATGGGCGTGAACTTCTGGAACTGGTGAGCGGGAGAGGAAGGGCGTGGTGTGTGGTAGTGCAGTCATGGTGGGTGGCAGGGTTCGAGGAGCTGGCTTGGGGCGAACGAGCAGCCGTTGGTCGATCCGGAGGGCGAGCTGAATTAAACCCTCCAAGGTAGCTGGAAGCTCTCGTCCGGCGAGATCGTCTTTTATCCGCGCAGCCAGTCCCTCGTAGTAGGCCGTCCGGAGTGCGGAGTCTCCCCAGTCGGTCTGTACGGCGAGAGTACGAAACTCCGCGGTGTAACGGCTCACGGACGACTCTCCCTGCTTTAGATGATACAACTTGGAGTCGGTCTCCACCTCAGCAGCTGGATGTTCAAAGGTGAGCTTGAGCTGGCGGGTGAACTCGGTGTAGGAGTAGGCGACATCTGAACCCGAACGAAGAACCGCCGTGGCCCACTCAGCTGCCTGCCCGGATAGCAACGAGACGAGAAGAGCAATGCGCAGCCGGTCTGTGGAGTATCTGGTGGAATTAAACTCAAACACAAGATCCAACGCAGTTAGAAAAACACTGCACTTCCCATCCGTGCCATTCCATTTATCCGGTAAAGATAAGAAAACATCAGAAGGTGGAGAGGGAGTTGGCGGCGCAGCAGCCGCTGCGATGGGTGTGGCCACAGCCGGCTGAGCGGCCGCCCCGCGGAGGACCGCATTCTCCTGTCGCAGCTCCGCCACCTCGCGGCGCAAGGCCGCGACGCCCTGGAGCTCCGTGCGGAGCGATGCGACCTCACCACGGAGCTGATCGATCAGCTTAGCATGTCGGTCAACCACATCGCAGAGGTGAGCAAACTCCGCTGGGTTTACTGCCGGTGGCTCAGTCATTCTGTCACGGACTAACCGGAGATGAAGCAGAAGACTTAGCAGTTAGCCCTGTAGCGTGGATGGTAAACCCAAACGCGGAAGTAGCGCGAGTAGGCAGGATAACCACGCAAGTTATTCTTAGAACTCTCCCGAAGCGAGAGCAAGAGTTTACACAAATAAACCCGCGTTCTAAATACACACACCCAATCAGAAGCGATAACCCAAGAAAGTGAGTACTCACGTTTGGACGAGCGAGGCGACGGCGATAGCACGGGCATAACTCAATGACTGAGCGATGTGATGCGTCATCTTGTTTCCTTTTATGCTTCCTGAAACCCGACCGTATTACTTCCGGGTCCTAGTGCCGGTCGTGTTATGAGTGTGCATGACATGAACAGAGTGCTACACCTTATGAACGATAACACAGTGTCGTACTTTAGGACAGTTGTGCAGCACAGAAAAAACAAATGTACCTGGATAGATTTTTAGTGAAAATGGCTGCCACATGCCATCCAGAGGCCAAGAAACAAAAAAGAGAGAAAACCCCTGAAGGAGAATTACCCAGGGTTATTATGGAAGGGACACGCCTTCCAAACATTAACCTCCAACCCACCCGTCTTCCTCAGCTCCATTTCTTCACATCAGCGGGTATCCCTAGGAAAACTTTATTAACAACACGTAAAAATGAAGTATTCGCTCTCTCCTGTACAGTTTATATTTATTATTTAGTGCTGTATTAGTTTTGTATACTTAAGGCTTATTATTTTTTGTTTTATATTTTGTGATATAAACAAAGTAAATCAAAAGTTAAATATAGTGAAGTGATCGGGAACGGATTAATCTATTTACATGTATCACTATGAAAAACCTGAATCTGTGTATGACATAGTCGAGTTAAGAACAGAACTATTTATGAACTAATTATGTTCATGAACCGAGGTTCTATTGTATACACAACTAAATACAGACAACTAAACACCCCTCACACACCTAAACACAACTACATATAACAAAACATGACTACACACAACTACACATAACTAAACAGACCTACAAACGACTGCACACAACCACATGTGACTACACTCACCTATCCACAAGTACACACAATTACACACCTTCACACAAAAATACACACAACCACACGACTGCACACATACACACAACTTCACACACCTATACACAAGTACACAAAACCACACACAACTAAACACACCTACACAAAACTACACAACCACACATGACTACACACAAATACACAACTACACAAACCTATACACAACTAAATGCACCTACAGACATCTACACACAACTACACACAGCTATACACAACTAAATACACCTACACGCAACTACACACACCTACATACAACTACACGCACATAAAGACAACTATACACAACTAAATACACCTATAGATGACTACACACAACTACTGCTTAACACTCTCTCTCTCTCTCTCTCTCTTTCAGGACCGGTTGATTTATCTGGACGCTGCAGATGAGTTTGTGGCAAAAGCTCGGCGTTTTTATCCTCCCCGTGATGATGATGATGAAGAGGAGGAGATGGTGGTGGACCTGCCCCTGCTGTTGTCGCGTGTCAATCAGCGTCTGACTACAGGAAAGGAGGAGGATGGTGATGGAGACATGAGTGGACAGGATGATAGTTTGGATGGTTAATGGATAGTTTAATAACTGCACTCTCACCACATCACAATATCAACAGTCTGCTGTTAACACTCACAGAAACATGATTTAACTTATACAGTATGAACATTTCTAATGGTTATGTGTGAATCAGAGTGTTATCACGAGACTGGTTTAAATGTTTTAGTTAAACCTAGTAGACTTAGGCGAATGTTAGAGTTTGGTGTAAAATGTTTAGCTGTAAAGGCCAGAGGGGATAAATGAGTATTTTTAAGGACAGGAGAGTTAAATGTGAAATATGAGTTGAGTATGTGTAAAGCAGTAAATAAAATAATCTGAACCAAATGGGTTTTCTGGTTCTGTCATGTGTCCATATTTCCAAAGATCTTTCTCTAATTCAACTTTTATAATACTTAAAAACTTACAAACAAACAAAAATCTTGTAGTTTAATCACCAGGTGCTTAGTAAATTAGTAATGAGTTAATAATTTAAACAACTAAGTAATTATTGCTGGCATGGTGGCATAGCAATTTAGCACTGTCGCCTTGCACCACCAGGGTCCAGCTTCAATTCTTGCTTCAGGGTCTGTGTGGATGGAATTTGCATGTTCTCCCCATGCTTGATACCCTTCTCGAGTACAGTGGTCTCTATCATCTATAACTGGAAGAAGTCTGAAATCACCAGAACTTCCTAGAGCGAGCCGTCTGACCAAACTGAGCGATCAGGGAGACAGGCCTTAGTCAGGGAGGTGACCAAGAAAGTCACTCTGAAAGAGCTCCAGTGTTTCTCGATGAAAGTAGGACCTTCCAGAAGAACAATCATCTCTACAATACTCCACCAATTAGTCCTGTATATTAGAGTGGCCAGACAGAAGCCACTCCTCAAAGACACATGACAAAGTCAAAGACACATGACAGCCGCCTGGAGTTTGTGTCCAGAGAAAACCAAGCACCACTCACCACCTGGCCAATACCATCCCCGCAGTGAAGCATGGTGGTGGCAGCATAATGCTGTGGGGATGTTTTCTAATGGCAGGAACTGAGAGACTAGTCAGGACTGACTGAAAGATAAATGCAGCAATATACAGAGACCTCCTTAATGAAAAAATGCAACCAACCATCCAACAGGACAATAACCCTAAGCACACAGCAAAGGTACTGTAACAAAGGAGTGGCTATGAGACAGCTCTGCAAATGTCCTTCAGTCCGCCTTGTGCCCCAAGTCTCCTAGGATGGGCTCCAGGCCCCCGCGACCTGTACAGGATAAAGCAATATAGGCAATAACAATGAGTGAGTGAATATTATTTCACAGAATAAATGAATCAAGTAGTAATTTGTTTACATAATCAGATAATAATCGTAAAAAATCCAGTATGCAAGATGGACGCGTGATTAGGCACTGAAGATTTTTATTTATTTATTTATTGCAGTAGGGAAAACTCTTGCGTTATGTGGCCTTTATTTTGAAACTTCCTGTATCCTGAGGACCCTTTGGGTTCCCACTGTAACTGCCGAATTTAAAATACCCGTAACTCTCTAGCGCAGGTAAACAAATCTATGCTAATTTAGCAAATTTATGTATTTTTACATGTATAACCGAATGTATTTATCCCATAAAAGGTTCAAATACTTAATGTAAAACTGCTTGAGTATTTATCGCCAAATTATTAGCCTGAGATGCTTATTAAAGGTAGATCACTGGCATAATACTAAATCAAAAAATATATTTTTTAACGCATTTATGTTCTCGAACGCATAATTAATATATTTAACCTTTGTTAAACTTTAACAGATATGTTTGTATTTAAAAAATAATAATAATACTACTTTATTTTTAATAGTAACCATTTTTATTATTCGCTTTTTTAGCAATAACAACAAGCCAACAACAATAACAATAACAACAACAAGAGGGGTATACTTACAATTATGATAGAAAGGAGGAATTAAGTTCTTTAAATGTATTCATCGTTCTGGTTGCTTTCTGGCTTAAAAGTCCTTGTAATGTTTCAAAATAAATTTTCAGATCCACCTTGTAATGGGAGATATTAGGCGTTCTTAATGACTACTTACATTTGTGTATATAGAATTTTCCTAGTAATATTAAAAGATTTAACATGAAAATGTGACTCTTCTCGATATCTTTTTTTTATCATAATAAAATATAACATCTCTTTTACTTATATTAATCTTTGATCCAGTCAGTGTAGTGAATAAAAATTCAACATCAATCCCCAAAAAGTTTACATATATACATTCTCTCAAAAGAGATGCAATACAGATTCCACATACATTCCACAAAAAGAACAAAATTCAGAAAGATCAGCTTTATATCTCTTGAGAAATACTACTAATAATAGTACTTTTAAGCAGCGTTCTGCAGAAAACCGGAAGTGATGTAAGAAACACTGCATTATTTTTGACGTTTTTAGTTTTTCGTGAAACGTGCTTCATGCTTTTTAGTTACTGTGTTTAAGTAGCTCGCGTGCTTGTCACAGGTGAGTGAGAGCGGGAAAATCTCTCAGGCCACAGTGAGGGAGACTATAGCGCTCGTGACGTAATGTAGTCATAAATGCCTATAAATCTAAGTCACTGAACATTATATTACGTCAAATCGACCACAGTTAAGATAAATGTGACACTAATTATGTCAGTCTTTGTTGTTAAAATGTCAGATCGAGGTTTTCTCTGGTCTTTATTCTTGTTAATGGAGAGGGGGATCTCGGACTCGGTTCATTTGAACGTTGAATCGACTCCGAATCGGGAGCAGTTTTAGTTCCAGTTAATCCATTAATTTTTCAATTAATCAGGAAAGACTGTCAATTCAGACTCTTAATGAACCCCAAAACATCAGCACACACAACAAATGCAGTGATGCTTTACTGTTTAATTAGTCCCTTGCTGATTTTACAGTTATTTAAATAACTTGTTATTTTGTTATACTTGTTATTTTGTGAATCATAAAGTCAGGTAAGATTTCCTAAAACAAAATCACCAATAGGCGGAAAAATGAACAGTCACTGAACATAACATAACAGAATTGTTATTGTTTACAAAAAAGGCAGTGAGTCATTTGTTAGCTAAAAGAGTCGACCCTTTTTAGTGAGTGAGTCAAATAATTTGACTCACTCACCAAAAAGAGGCCGGATTCCCATAACTCTTGTTCATATTCCAGGTCCATCCAGGTGCATGCTGGGATTGCGTGCTCTGTTCGGCATTGGTCTCCTTGTAACATCAAGGGGAACAGCTGTCCTCACACGCAGAGCAGCACACACACATGTGTGTGAACACGCCTACACACCACGGTTCACCAGGCAGGCCTGCAGCATGGCTCAGACGCTCCGGTACCTAGGGTGAGTAGGACACGCCCACCTTATTGAATATGATATAAAGGGTTGATGCTCAGGTGTGTGTGTGTTTGTAGTCAGGAGGAAGCTCAGAAGATCGATGAAGAGCTTTTCTCTGAGTACAGCTTCAGTGTGGATCAGCTGATGGAGCTTGCCGGACTCAGCTGTGCTACGGCTGTTACGCAGGTAACAACCAACGTTATGGCATGACTGAATCACAAACTCTCATTACAATCGTTCTGAAAGTACACACGTCTCCTATCCATGTGTGTGCTGTGTGTGTGTGTGTGTGTGTGTGTGTGTGTGTGTGTGTCTCAGGCGTATCCTGTGCAGTCTCTGCTGAAGCTCCTACCCCGGGTGTTAGTGATTTGCGGTCCGGGGAATAACGGAGGTGACGGTCTAGTCTGTGCTCGCCATCTCAAACTGTTTGTGAGTCACACTTTTCGTCTTGAAGCTGATTATTACTCATCAAATCAATGAGCCATCTATGAGGTAAAATCAGTTCTGTTAAAGTTTTAAATGTTTTAAAGTTGTGCATGTGTGTATTAAACAGGGATACGAACCCGTTGTGCTTTACCCGAAACGACCAAGCAAACAACTTTTCCAGAATTTAACCACACAGTGTGAGAAGATGGAGATCACCTTCTTGTCTGAGATGCCAGAGGTACAAAACAAGGACAGGCTCCATTTATTTCACATAGGGCCACACCCACTTCACAGGGGCTGACACGCAGATGTCACGCCCACTTTCACAGAGACCACTCTCACTGCACAAGTACTAACACACAGACCGCATGCACATAAACAGAGCTGACACACAGGCCATGCCCCCCTTTCACACACCTTTCTCTTTATTATGTTGTAAGTGTTATGAGTGTACACAATTATAAATTAGTACTTGACATATTGTATAATAATATGTGATTTCACACACACACACTGCTGCTCCTCCAGGCCGATGAGGTGGACGAAGTGTATAACGTGGTGATCGACGCTATCTTTGGTTTCAGTTTTAAAGGAGCGGTGCGTGAGCCGTTCGCCTCAATTTTGGCCACTCTGAAGAAGATCAGCGCTCCGATCGCCAGCGTGGACATCCCCTCAGGTCAGGAAGCTCAGCACCGCCTACATTCTAGTAAATAAATCTTTCACCTGGTCACCTGATGTCTGATGTGTTCATGTCTCAGGTTGGGACGTGGAGAGCGGTGCGTCAGACGGGATCCAGCCCGACCTGCTTGTCTCTCTCACTGCTCCTAAGAAAGCTGCGTCCCACTTTCAGGGTCGGTATCACTATCTGGGCGGACGCTTCGTTCCTCCGGCTTTGGACAGGAAGTACGGTCTGAACCTGCCGCAGTATCCCGGGACCGAGTGTGTGCTCCGGCTTAACTGAGCAGCGTTTCACACACTGAGCACTGTTTTTTATAACACAGACACACCCTATTCTCTCTATACAGAAGGCTGTCGGAAAATATAAAGTACGTGTGTGTGTGTGTGTGTGTGTGTGTGTGAGAGACTTTTTGGGAGGCACTGTGTACCACTCATCACTAACACTCTGTAAAGTGCTAAAGAATTAAAAATAGAGATTTGCTAATCCTTGAGTGTCAATAAACTTCACAGTCACGCCTAAACACTCCCTCTGGTCTGGAATGTGTTTATAAATTGTTAAAAAGCTTAAGCAATATGCAGACAGTAATGACATTATTTATATTGCTTGAATTAGCTCTCATGCTACATCTCTTACCTTTTCAGAAGACTTCAGCAATACAGATCACTCAAACTCATCATTTATTTGACATGTTTTTTTTATTTTTTATTAAACAATCTGACATTAAGAAGCTCAACCCTTGTGCTGCATTCCCACACACCCTGAACAAGCCCTTCAGACTTCATCACCTGGAATGAAGTTCACCAATTGTAAAAAAAAAAAAAAAAAAAAAAAAGTTGAAATATTTTATGCCACTGGGAATGAGATTAGCACACTTCTACACCTGACATTGAAAAAAAAATACAGAATTCTTAACAAAATATATAACTTTACATTTTTAGTAAACTTTTTTTTGTGACAGTAGGCGCGTATTTTATTAATTTTTTAATGTGTATACATTTATTTATTTTACAAAACCTTAAAGCTACAGACAAAGTTGTGAACATTTCCAGTAGTGCGCCTCACTGTCCCTCACATCCGGTCTGAAATAAATAATCACTCCCGCTCAGCACTGCACAGCGTAAACATCAACCATGACGTAAACTTTACACCATCATAACAAGACAAAATAAATTCACATAAAACACATCAGAGGCCATCACATGACCCCTTACTGCCCAAACTATCCGTGTGTTCCAATACCAGGTTTATAACACACTTGGCCACTTCCCCTAGTTATTAAGAGGCATGGCATACGCACTCGATTGCAAGTAACCTGAAAAATGTGCATTAGCACGCTAAATCATGAAAAGTCTGTCATCCCTAAGTTCTGTAGACATCAAGCACATAATGGAAGCATGACTAAGGGTCTTACGTTCCTAATGTCCTACAGTACGTTCTCCATAATTATATAGCACATAATGGAAGCATGAGAAAAGGTCCTATTGTCCCATACACAAGATCCGTACACAACTTGGCACAGGTTTTATACCGGATGCCCTTCCTGATGCAACCATCCCTTTTTACTTGGACCGTAGTTGGAAATAGTGGCTGGGGTTTGGACGGGAGTTGAACCCGGGCCTTTCACATGGTGGGCAAGAAACCTACCACTGAGCCACCAATGCCCAACAGGGTTAATGTGTGGTAAAAAAAATTTAACTAGGGAACATAGGACCCTGGGAATGTAGGTAAATATATACCTACAAAATATAAATAAAAATCTAAATAAATGTAAATATAATAAAACATGCTGATGTAGTGAGGTTAATCTGACAGGGGAGATTAAAATAAACAATGCAGCTTGATGTTACAGAGAAATGAGAAGCAATAAAATAAAATAAAAAAGTAAAATTCCTGTTTCCCTCCTTAGAAAACGTCCGCTCTCAAGAAACTAGCGCTTGATTGCTAGTTCTCTCTCTTTTAAAACATTTAGAAATCGCTCACCAAGGATATCCAGCTTGTGTTAACATTTTGAGTTGACACTGAAGTATTTGACATAAATTCCATCAGAGAAAGTCTGACTCCTAAGCCATAAAGTTTCCTCACTTAGCCATGAGCTCAGTGTTTTGCTAATCCACCGCTAAGATCAACACCACCGGTAGATTAGCAAACAACAAAATTAGTTTAAATATAAAACCTAGCCAGTTAAATCAGGAGTGAATTAAAATGATATGTCAGAGTTCTCCTGCTAGCTAATATGTTTCTAATGGTCTGCAATGATAATTTAATGGTTTCTGATATAGTTTCTTATTTCACAGCGATTGTCCACGAAACCTCCAGAAATTTGATGGAAACCATTACAGATTTTCATGCAGTGTGTAACGTTATCTGAAGGATTCGACAATGCTAAAAAAAATAATTTAAAAAAATAAATAAAAATATATTTCAGTTGGGTTCTTGCATGTGGAAGATTTACCAGAGTTCCTCTAATGAAACCATTCAGAAGAAACTTTGCTGAATAAAAGAACTGTGTCTAGGGGAAGTGGGCGAGTGTGCAGTGAAGAATGGTATTGGAACATAGCCAGGGAGCCAGCGTCACTGTGGCCAGCGCTGCAGGCGTCTCTGTGAAGAGGGTGATGTTCTTATCTTCACTGTTTCCCACAGCAGCTCCTGCTTTCTTCCGTAGCCTCAATGATGGGTCCGGTGCTGCCGAGTGTTACAGCGCTGATGGAGCCTCGGGTCACCTTTTTACTCGCCACCTTCTTATGGATTTCTGAGGCGAGGAGAAAGAGAAGAAAAATGTTCTCTAGACATGTGCAGGTCAAGCGTCTGTAGTGTTTACTCCTACTGAGCAAACATCTGTCTAAGTAGCCCAAGCTCTATGTGTGTGTGTGTGATTTTGATGGTAATTGTTTGCAGTGTCTCTTTTCTCTACTTCATCGCAGTTCTGAATGTCACAGTTCCTAGAGCCCTCACCTGTGAGAACCTGGAGGAACGCAGTCTCAACGTTGGTGGACTGAAGAGCTGATGTTTCGATGAAGAGTAGACCTTTACTGTCTGCAGGAAGGATAGAGTTAGTGTTAATGTTAAACATTAAAGTATCTATCTGTCTATTTATCTATCTATCTAACACACAGTTGTGATCAAAAGTATGTGCCCCCCTGACCATCACATCCATACTGCAATGTTCCTGTTGAACCTCTCCTGTTCCAGATTTATTCCCCTGTAAACAACAACACTGTTCTCTTCCCCGGTATACTCCACTGTTCTGTGAAGGCTGTACACTAGATGTTGGAGCATGATTTGTTTTCATTCACACATTTCACAGGAGCATTATTGGTCTCATGGAGCTGATGTCAGGATGTCCAGGGCGCTCCAGTTCCATTTCATCCTAAAACTGATGCTTCATTGGTGCTGAGTTTAGTCAGGGCTCTGTGCAGAACACTTGAGTTCTTCAATTCCAACACACTCCTAAACATTAATGGAGCTGGCTTTGTGGATCTCATCATGCTGGATAATGGTTTGGTTAGTTCCTCTTAGTCCCATAAAGGGGAACTGTAATGCTACAGCACACACAGACATTCTTCTGTCTGGGGAACAGTTTGGGGAAGAACTATAAATGTGTGTGATAGTCAGGGGTGTACATATTTTTGTTTATGTAGTGTACATTAGTGTTTACATGTACAGTAGTAGCCTTTTTTTTTGTTAGCGGAATGTTCCAGCATCTATTGAGTTCTGCAAGATCTTATCAAATCAAACATTACAGGAATGTTTGTTAATCTAGTATATGCTTTATGAACGTTCTAATAATTTTCTGCTGTGGATTTTTATTTGTGTCTATTTATTTTATAAATCTTTTTTTTTTTTTTTACCTGCGAAAGCTTTGGCCTCATCTGTGGGCACGGTGCGCGTGGCTGTCAGGTCACTCTTATTCCCCACCAGCATGATGACGATGTGAGGGTCGGCGTGGTCGTACAGCTCCTTCAGCCAGCGCTCCACGCTCTCGTACGTCAGGTGTTTGCTGATGTCATACACCAGTAGGGCTCCAACCGCACCTCTGTAATACCTGAACAAAACAGTCGGGCCACGCCGATAACCAGACCACATTCTTCTGCTTTTGTTCTAACTTGAAACACATCTGAGTCAGCTAACGATCTTAATCACCTGCCTACCTGGCACAGGGGTGTAGAGCTGTCTGTTACACTCAGCTCTGTTTGAACTCATCACAGCAAATACATTCGATTATTTATGAACCAGACACAATTATCAGGGTATAAAGTTAAATTCAGAATTATCAGCACCCCTCACGACAATCAAATCAGCTCCGATTTTTTATTTAACGGATTGTGAGTCTGAATTGTGGAGCGGAATCAGGTGCCCAATCTGCATTCTTTATGATCCCTGTGCAGGATAATTATTCAATCGTAATAATATTGTAATTATTTGCGAATTATTGTGATTATGTAATAGGTAAATTCATGTGAAGTATGAATTTTTACATTATATTTTTGATATCACCTTGGCAGATTACACGTTTTTTTTTTTTTTTTTTTTTCTCCCCCTAATTTGTCTTATTTCTCCCTGTCCCTAGGGGGCTATTACATTAAGGGAGGGCCGAAGACTATCACGATCTTCCTCTGAACAACGCTAGTCGAATGCATCTTTTCGAACTGCTCACTTACGCACCGATGGGGGCAGAGTAAGACTCTAGGAGGACAGTCCGCTTGCATGAGCTCACAGATGCCCCTGATTGGCTGTAGAGCCGTGATTAATGTGGGAGCACTAAGTACCTCTCATCCTTCAACTCTGAGAGAGCTCGGCCAATCAGCTCTCTCTAGGCCTCTGGCTGCGAGAGGTTACAGCATCACCTGGGGATCGAACTTGCGATCTTGGGATGATAGGGCGAGCACTTTACCAACACTGGTAATGATTGTTGTGAGCTTTCCTGAAAAGTAATCAATGTTGGACACTTTATCCATCCACTCATCCCTGTGGAGTGTTTTTTTTCCCCATAGATTTATGTTCGCGGATATCCCGATCTCTCAATATACAGAATTCAGAGATTTCAGAGAATGAAATCTGGAAAACTGGTGATGTGTCTCAAAAAACACTTGAACTCATATTTCATCATATTCATATTCTGTCTACTGCCTGGGTTTAACCTCCTGGCAGAGACTTTGGAGTTACATAGTATTTCCTGGTGCTTATTCCCGATGACATCATGCTTAATAAGGACCAACCACAAAACGTTAATCAGCTGGGCATCAGGTGCTTTGCCTCATATTTGGTCTGTGTTTTGCAGCGCTACCAAGCAGCTTGTTGTAATTCTGTTGCCATTTAAACAGCTGATTTAAATCCTTAAGAATTAACTAAAATGTGCATTTGGTTGGCTTGGAAAAAATTAAAATTCAGTTATATTCTCAGCAAACCTGCATTGGAAAATTCTGATATATGTCTCTCAGTTTTTGCATCACTGTCATGTGCACATATCTCTTATTCACTGTTACATACAGCATATGTAGCATAGCCTTTTTATGCTCTCCTTTTACGGCCATGATCGCACACTCACAAGCCCGCTTTTCCCTCTTACAACGTTTTCTTCATTATTTAGATTATTGACTTTGAATTCTAACGGTAAATCAGATAAAACACACAGAATGAAAGATCTCTATCCCTTGCTCGATCCCTAGCAAAGACTTTGTTAAACAAAACAGAAGGCTCTCATCCGGATGCGCGGAGGATGTGACTCGGACCTGCCGGAGGCGATGTGAATCCGAATCAGGTCTGGATCAGAGACTTCTGACATTGTTTAACATGGCCGGTGCTGGTCCAGAAACGAAGGGTTCTGTTACAGTTATATTACTATGAATCTTTGCTGAAGTTTGCTTTAAGTTATATGTTAAAGTACACCAAGATTACATTTATAAGAGAACTTTAAACTGGAATTTGGAAGTCAAAAAGGTTTGCTCTCAGATCAGTTCAGCAAACTCAGGCGTGATGCGCTGCACCATGAGACGGGTTCTATAGATGCGCGGTCTGTGCTCACTTTTCTCTCTGCATGCCACAGGCTTTAATTTGCTTAGATCTTAGCATCCACTGAGGATTTCATAAACACCACCCCAAAAAAAGAACCAAAGCCTCCTGCAGATTATACAGATAGTGGACGCTAGAATGTAATGCACCGTAAAGAAATGTGAACCAGACTGTGTGTGTGTGTGTGTGTGTGTGTGTGTGTGTGTGTGTGTGTGTGTGTGTGCGCGCGTGTGTGTGTGATCTTTACTTTCTCCAAGGTTTTTATCTCCTGATTATCACTACATTCCTGATCATGAGTTCACTTCCTGGTCATGGTCTAGTTTGTTTTAAGACTCTCACTACTGCTCTGATCTGATACAGTTTGCAAGTATTAAAGTGAATATTATTATTATTATTATTATTTAGATGAGAATGACATTTAGAGTAAATTTAATTGAACAGTTTGAGAGGATAGGTTTCTGTCTGTAGTTAGACACTCACGCTGAGGTGATGGCTCTGTAGCGCTCCAGACCAGCCGTGTCCCAAATCTGTGCTTTGATGGTCACCTCATCCAGCTGCACGCTGCGAGTGCTGAACTCCACCCCGATGGTGGTGCGACTGTCGTGGTTAAATTCGTTCTTGGTGAATCGGGACAGCAGGTTGCTTTTCCCGACACCAGATTCCCCGATTAACACCACTGACCAAAGTGTGTGTGCGAGAGAGACAGACATAGAGACACAGAGAAGGAGGGAAAGAGGAAGACATGAATTTGAATGCACTTCTTAGCTAAATTTGCATAGCTTACACCAGAAGCCTTCACACACGAGAAGTGTATTTACTCACAGCACTCAGAAGTCTCACCTTTAAAAACGAAGTTGTATCCCAGATCGGTGGCCATGTCGGCATCAGGGTCTGAAGTGCAACTCAGGATGGAGCGAACGAGGAAACTCCACACTGATCAGATCATCTGGCTGCGATGAGGATGAGTTATGGCCCCATGCTGCTGGGATTGTGCTTTACTTCCTGTCCTGCTGGAGCTGAGCTGAGCTGTGTGTCAGGAGGAACAGGTCTAACCACCGAATCATACACACACACACACACACACACATGCACAATAACAGGTGTGGTCAAATCCGTCCTGACGCTCAGCTGTGTGACATTTAAAAAAGCCAAAAGAGGGTGGGGCTCTGAGTAGGTGGTTGATGGGCGTGTCTTTAGGATTGTACACAAGACCCGGCCTTCTACAGTATTGTAATGATTTCACTCAAAGAGGTTTTGTTAGTGAAGATGAGCACATACCACTAATAATGACTTCCATGTATGGACTCAAAGACACACCCACATTCCCATCATATATTTTTACTGAAAGACACACCTATTACTACACTCGCCGTCCAGTTTATTAGGAACACCTGTACACCTGGACATTCCTGCAGTTGTCTTTTCAGCCAATCAGGTGGAAGCAGCACACAACACATAGAATGAAACTCTGATCTGTGGTGGTACGGTTGTTACCAGATGGTCTGGTGGGAGAATTTCAGAAACGACTAATTTCACATACAGCAGTCTTTAGAGTTCACGCAGAATGGTGTTGATGCAAAAAACAGCTTCAGACTAGCCGTGTCCCAAATCTGCGTTTTAATGGTCACTTCGTCCAGCTGCACGCTGCGAGTGCTGAACTCCACACTGATGGTGGTGCGACTGTCGTGGTTAAATTCGTTCTTGGTGAATTTGGAAAGCAGGTTGCAGATTCCCTGATTAACATCACTGAATAGTGTGTGAGAGAGTTTTTGAGGGGCCACCGTAGACTTTACTTCTTAATTGACAATAAATTTTTTTTGACAAAAAAGTTCTGGTTTGACTTGAACACGGCTCGTATATTGTTTTCTCTTTCTATAGTATGTGTACTTACAGTCTTATGCAAAAGTTTGAAACCCCTACTCAAGCTGAAGGTTTTGGAACGGCCATCATAGTCCCCTGATTTAAACATCATTGAGAATTTGTGGGTAGAACTTACAGTAAAAGAGCTGTGCATGTAAGACAACCAAAGAATATTACAGAACTTGAAGCCTTTTGCAAGGAAGAATGGGAGAAAATCTCAAGTACAAGAATTGAAAGATTTATTTGGTTGTAAAAAGCGTTTGCAAGCTGTGATATCTGCCAGAGGAGGTGTTCTCTTTCAACAATCGCTCGGTATCTCACTATGGGAAACGCCTCAGGCGTGATAGACTATGGAAGCACCAATCACACCACGTCTGCACGCAGAGCAGACCAATCACAGCTAGGATAGTGGCCCACCCCCTACATATAACCAGCTGTGATGCCCTGAAACGGCATTCTTGTTCTCTTCCCCGTGAAGACTTTTCCTCAGCACCACAGGCTGCGCTGCCTCAGTTCATAAACGTACCGTCAAGGTTAACGTTGCCGAACACAGTACAGCCAAGCAAAACCTGTTGTGGGTTTTATTTTATTTTATTCTATTTTATTTTATATTTTCTTTAAGTTATTTGTTCTTTTCACTCGTTACTGAGTGTCGCTAATCCTAGCTAACGCGTTGAGGCGAGCTATTAAAAGAACATTTTGACTCACCATGTCCGCTTCCAAACCATCCGCGGAGAAGGTGAGGGAGGCTCCTTCGCGCTCATGCCCGCCAGCGTGCGGTTTCATGATCTCGGGCCGCGACACTCACCCTATGTGTATCGCATGCATGGGGGTCAAGCATGCCCAGGCCGCGCTGGCGGATGCAGAGAACTGTGCGCACTGTCGGGTTATGCCGACTAGAATACTGGAAAGAAGGCTCCGAGTGGCGGCGTCCTCCAAAGAGGATCCGGTCCTCGCTACTGCCTCTCCTTCGACTAAAGGGACCCAGCCTTCTCCCCCGCGTGATCTCACTTCATGGGGGGATATTATGGATTCGGAGTCCCCGGAGTTTACACCACTTTTCGACCAGCAGCTGCTGGCGGACGGCGACGAAGTTGAGGGAGATGAGGAGGAGGACGAGGAAATGTTAGCTCGCCTCCTCCGAGAGGAACCGGATGATGAGGAGGAGGATGCGATCCTCTCGCTGACCCAACCATCCAGGCCAGCAAGCGCGCAGAGTGGCGATGCGACATCAGCGGGGGTGGACTGCGATATGATCGAGGTCTGCAAACGCGCGGCCGCTAAGCTGGGCATCACCTGGCCGGTAACTCCGGGCGATCCAGGCGTTAAGCGGGACATATATGACGGGAAAAGGCTCCCCTCCCGCCTTCCCCCGACGAAACAGCTGCTTCCGGTTTTGCCGGCGTGTTTAACGGAGATGAAAAAATCGTGGGATAGACCCTTTTCTCATCGGGTGCCTGTCAAGGGTTACTCATCTCTGGATGCGAGTGAGATGGAGACGCTCGGTCTCTCTAATCCTCCCGCAGTGGAGCAGTCGGTGGCCCACCACCTGCATCCAAACAGGCGGACCGCCCTCTCATCCACTAGTCCGGCGCTTCCGGGTAAAATGGATCGCTTTACCGCATCCATGTACCAGAAGATTTATAAGTCTTCGGCGCTGGCAGTCAGGGCTCTTAACGCGACTTCAATGTTGATGGCCTACCAAGCCGAATTATTGGAGGAGCTGGGCAAGCAGCTAGACGCGGGTAACCCAAGCCCATCTGTCTGGGAAGAGATCTGTAATATAACAGATCTCAACCTGCGTGCCTCACGCGGTGCGGTGCAGAGCTGCGGCCGAACTATGGCTCTCGCCGTCGCGGGCGAAAGATCGCTATGGCTGAACCTCTCAAGCATCGGGGAACGGGAGAAATTAGATTTTCTCGACGCTCCCTTGAATGCGAGCGGTCTGTTCGGTCCAGCGGTAGAGGCGATGAGGCAGAGGTGCGATCTCCAGAAGAAGGAAGGAGAGGCATTTGACATCTGTTTGCCGAGAAAAAGGCCATTGCGCCCTCCTCTTCCCCCTCGGCCAGTCCCTCCGGCACAGAACAGGAGGTTCGTGAACGCGCCTAGACCTGCGAGACCCCAGAGCGCGGAGCAGGCGGCTCGCCCCCCCGCAGCTCCGAACGCTAAGCCATGGGGAAAGCAGTCATTCGCTGCTACGGCGGTGAGATCCAGGTCTTCTAACCCTTCTAGCAAAAAGAAGAAGGAGACCTAGGACACAAACTCTGCATGGGAGAGACGGGCAGCACCTAGGGTTTTCTGCGATGTCCTCTCCCGAGTTCAACACATCTTTTCCCCCACCCGCAAAGAAGCGGAGGATGTGGATACAAGGAATGTTAGGCTGTGTTCAGGCCAGTTCAGTGTTTCCTCAACACGCAGCGTTCCAAGGAGGGTTTTCAGTAACGCCTCACGTGCAAACTCAACCACCAGTTCAATGTGGTCTGCGGAGTTTAAGCACAAGTTCTCAAGTGCATGTTCACGAAGCACTTCAGTTTCTGAACCCAGAGCAAATAAAAAATCACCTGTCGCATCCAGGCTCATTGCCAAGGGCGCAGGAAGCCAAAAAAACAATAAAATCAATGAACCGAGAGATAAACCGGTCTCTGGGCCAGACAGATCCCGGCCGGTTTTTTCTCCGCCCACTAGATGGCGCCAACGCTCCATCTATGGAATCGGTTTGCCTAAATCCTCTGGCGCTTCAGTGGGAAGCCTGGACGGAGTGTTCTCCTATTCCATGGGTCCGCGCTACGGTAACCAAGGGTTACAGGCTTCAGTTTGCAGTAAAACCCCCTCCTTTCAACGGGGTTATAGCATCTGTGGCGAAAGGGGAGTCAGTTCAGGTTTTGGAGGAAGAAATTTCCACCCTCTTGGAAAAGAGGGCTATAAGACGAGTTCCAGTGGGGGAAACTCAGAACGGTTATTACTCCCGCTATTTTCTAATCCCAAAGAAAGGAGGGGGATTGCGCCCGATACTGGACCTGCGTGCTTTGAACAGGCACTTAAGAAAATACAAATTCAGGATGCTCACGGTCGGAGCTCTGACTCGCTCCATCCAAAGGGGGGATTGGTTTTCTGCGGTAGATCTCAAAGATGCGTATTTTCACATAAGCATCTATCCCGCACACAGGAAATATCTCAGGTTCTCGTTTCAGAACGAAGCGTACGAATTTGTTACTCTTCCGTTCGGGCTGAGCCTAGCACCACGAGTGTTCAGCAGGTGTATAGAGACAGCTCTGTCACCACTGAGACACAGGGGTCTCAGGATATCAGCTTATCTGGACGATTATCTAGTGTGCGCGCAATCACGGGAGCGCGCGGAGCGGGACACAGGATTGCTCACGTCCCATCTCACGAGTTTGGGGTTCAGGATCAACTATGCCAAGAGCCGGTTGATCCCGTCACAGCGGATAGAGTATCTGGGTCTAAGGATAGACTCGGTGACCTATCGCGCTATTCTTTCAGAAAGGAGGATAACTGCGTTTTATCAGTGTCTGAGCCATTTCCGCAGGGGAAACCTGGTGACATTCAGGTTGTGCCTTCGCCTTCTAGGTATGATGGCCTCTTCGCTGTCAGTGATCTCACTGGGTTTGCTCAAAATGAGAGACTTCCAGCGATGGGTAGCGGCGAAACATCTGTGTCCTCGCCGACACCTCGCGCGCAGAGTGAGAGCGGACGCGGAATGTGTGGAGGCTCTTCATCAATGGAGGGACCCCTCCCTATTCAGGGCGGGGGCTCCGTTGGGCAGCGTGTCCATGAGAAAGGTTGTGACAACGGATGCGTCCCTCCTAGGATGGGGGGCGGTCTTTCAGGGCAGATCGGTAAACGGTCGTTGGACGCCCCAGCTGCGCACGGTGCACATAAACCTTTTGGAGTTACGGGCGGTGTTTCTGGCTCTCAGACATTTCCTACCGTTTTTAAGGGGATGCCATGTTTTAGTCAGAACAGACAACACGACGGTGGTGGCATACATCAATCGTCAAGGGGGAACGCGCTCGCTACAACTCCACAATCTAGCGCGCAAGCTGATTGTTTGGAGCAGCGTGCACTTCAGCTCACTGCGCGCGACGCACGTTCCAGGGATTCTCAACGTAGGAGCGGATCTCCTTTCAAGGGGAAATCCGTTATACGGAGAATGGACAATTCACCCACAGGTGGTGAATCAGATTTGGGAAAAGTACGGCAGAGCTGCCGTAGATCTCTTCGCCTCGCAGGCAAACGCAAAGTGTCCGCTTTACTTCTCTCTAAAGGACGTGAATGCCCCATTAGGTGTGGATGCGATGGCACACGAGTGGCCAAGCGGGCTGCTTTACGCATTCCCACCGCTAAGCCTAATTTCTCCCACCCTAGACAGGGTAAGAGAAGAAGGATTATCTCTCCTCCTAGTAGCCCCTTGTTGGACAGGGAGACTGTGGCTGGCGGAGATTGTCCAGCTCCTTCAGGGGGAGCCCTGGCAACTTCCGCTGCGCAGGGATCTGCTGTCACAAGCAGGAGGTCAGATACTTCACCCCCACCCGGAGAGAATCAACCTTTGGGTCTGGCCCGTGAAAGGTTGAATCTGAATGCGCTCGGGCTTCCCCAGGAAGTTATAAACACTATCCAGTGCGCTCGAGCTTCGTCAACGCGCTCATTGTACAATCTCAAATGGCATGTTTTCGAGAACTGGTGCGCGCGTAGAGGAGTTATTCCTTTCCAGTGTTCGGTGTCGGATATTCTCTGTTTCTTACAGAACTTAATGGACAGCGGCAGAGCCTTTTCCACCATTAAGGTTTATCTGGCCGCTATTTCGGCATGCCACATTGGCATTGAAAAAGCTTCGGTTGGTCGTCACCCTCTTATATGCCGTTTTATGAAAGGAGTGAGGCGTCTGAGACCAGTACTAAAGCAACGCATCCCGTCATGGGATTTATCCAAGGTCCTGAATGCCTTAACCCGGGCTCCCTTTGAACCGTTGGAGACGGTTCATATGAAACTTTTATCTCTGAAAACGGTCTTGCTCCTCGCCTTAGTTTCGGTTAAGCGAGTGGGGGAGTTACATGCGTTGTCAGTGCATGAGGCGTGTATGGAATTTAGTCCTGATGGCAAAAAGGTTGTGCTATTGCCGAACCCGGCCTTCGTGCCTAAGGTCTGGGACTCGGGCTATAACTGCACTGCCTTAGAGCTGAATGCTTTTTACCCACCACCGTTCGCCTCGGAGGAGGAAAGCATTTTGCATACTTTATGTCCGGTGCGGGCGTTATGGCAGTATGTGAACAGAACGCGAGCATTCAGGAGGAATGATCAGCTGTTCGTTTCATGGGCGGCTCAGTGTATAGGCAAGCCGATCTCATCACAACGTCTCTCTCACTGGATGGTGGAGGCAATCGAGTCGGCTTATACAGCTATGGGTCTTAGTTCCCCGATGGGTGTAAAGGCTCATTCCACACGGAGTATGGCCACTTCATGGGCTTTGTTTAAGGGGATCTCGGTAGGAGACATTTGCGCAGCGGCAAGCTGGGCTTCCCCTCATACGTTTATCAGATTTTACCGTCTGGACGTCACTGCACCGACATTGGCTCATGAGGTGCTCAAAATCGGCTCATGAAGGAAATAAGATGTGGGTTTTCAGTTTCATTTTCACCAGGTCTGTCAGCGGCTTCGGAAAAGCATGCGCTACGGGAGTGGGCCATATCATTCCCATAGTGAGATACCGAGCGATTGTTGAAAGAGAACGTTAGGTTACTTGCGTAACCCCGGTTCTCTGAAAACAGAGCGAGGTATCTCACCAAGCTTCCCTTCTCGCATTACACGGGGGAAGAGCGTGCTTAAGAATGCCGTTTCAGGGCATCACAGCTGGTTATATGTAGGGGGTGGGCCACTATCCTAGCTGTGATTGGTCTGCTCTGCGTGCAGACGTGGTGTGATTGGTGCTTCCATAGTCTATCACGCCTGAGGTGTTTCCCATAGTGAGATACCTCGCTCTGTTTTCAGAGAACCGGGGTTACGCAAGTAACCTAACGTTACTAAGTACTGATTGTGTAGGGTGGCCAAACTTTTGCACAGTGCCCTAATAATGTTTTTATTTTTTTTATTTTTGTTCAATTAATAGCATAAGAAGTAAATATGCATCAATGTTTGCTGACAATATTGAGCATTTTGTTCCATTTCCAAGAGAGACTGTGTTAACATCTTTTCAATTAAAAAGTCACCAAAATCTGTTATTTATCAAGGGGTGCCTAAACTTTTGTATAAGACTGTATATGAACGGTTTGGGTTTGAAATATATTTCTTAAAGTTCCCTGTAGCATGTACTGTATGAACTATTATAAATAAAATAGTTCACATGAAAAAATGTGATGTGCAAATGAGTGATAGATTGTGTAAATGTTATCATCATTCTGAATCGTTGCCTTTGTTTTTTTCTTCGCAAGCTCAGTCAGTGTTGCCCCATGGCATGAAGATGCCACCCTGAGTCAGTGCGTTTGTCTGTTTTCTGATTTTGGTTCCGTAGAGACCATGACAGACAGGCTGAGGGAGAGTAGCGGTTTCCTTCTACGCACTGAAAGTGGCTTCTATTATATGCATATCACTGAGTCTTAATAACCATGTGATATTTTTCTCCCGTAGATTTCAGTTTGATTCTCAAAAAAACAGAACAAACGGTGCCCCATATCAGTTCAGTAGGGAACAGGGCTTTTAGCCACCAATTACAGGACGATTCTGTTATTTATGGAATGATTGACAATGCTAAGTTGTAATAGATATGAAAGCGTGCTAATAATTTGTACATTTACAACATTTAGCAGATGCCCTTTCCCAGACCGAATTATATTTTTTCTCATTATACATCCGAGCAGTTGAGGTTTAAGATCCTTTATCAAGGGAGGAAATTAGTAGTCATGTGGTTTGAACCAGATTGTATTTTTAGATAAACACAGATAAATGAACAGGCGGTACTGTGGCTTAGTGATTAAGTCAGTTACCTTGCACCTCTAGGGTGCGGGTTCGATTCCCATCGCAGGGTCTGTGTGCATGGAGTCTGCATGTTCTTCCTGTTCTTTCCCCTGGGTACTCAGGTTTCCTCTCCCAGTCCAAAGGCACACAGATTGGGATAATTTGTGTTCCTAAATTGTGAATGAGAGTCTGAGTGTGTGTGTGTGTGTGTGTGTGTGTGTGTGTGTGTGTGTGTGTGTGCCCTGTGATGGATTGGCACCCTGTTCAGCGTGTACCCTGCCTTGCCTGGATAGGCTCCAGGCTGTCCGCGATTCTGTATACAGGATAAAGTGGTACATATGGTGAGTGAGTAAGTGTGTGAGTGACATAAATGAACATATGTGACAAGTGTTGTTGTTGTTGATGAGTTATTGCTCACTAAACATGTCTTATTTTTTTTCCTGTTCAGTTTGCAGTAAAATGGCTTGTTACCTAAAACAAGATACTGTATAGATGGGTGACTGTGATTATGCAGTCGTGACACCAGGTGGCAGCACTGAGCTGGAGCTGTGACGACGCGCCTCACATCGCTCCCGAAGAAGAGGACGACGCTTTCCGGTCGCACACGCAGTGGTTTCGTCATGGCGGCGGGACCAATATCAGAAAGAAATCAAGGTAAAGTTTTATATAAAACCTATACTTATATGGGACGAGTGCTAGTTTATAAAGTGAAAACTCGCATCTATTATTAAAAGCAATTTATTAAACGTATAACTTTATTGACATTGAGCGATATTGTACTAAATATCGTTAGCAAACATTAGCTAGCTTGCCGAGTTAGCTCTCATTCAGATTAATAATTATTAAATTCTCTTATTTAGTTTATCATATTTACCGCTAATAAAGACATTTGGCTATATTCTTTGTGTACGCTTTAATATGCATATATAATTGTATTTATTAATATTGTAAATGTCTTCACAACACTTGTCTTTTGTTTAACTCGTTATGTTAGAGCTGTTTCTTTAAGTCTACTACTCTTTATATCTTCCTGAGAGTTTACAGCTTCAGACTCTGTGTGTGTGTGTAAGAAACACACCTGCCTGCTGTTTCATCTTTACTCCTTAAACGTGTTGTATAGTTTAACAAACACATCAGGAGCTCAGGGGGGTATTCCAGAAAGCTGGGTTAATTTACCATTTGGTAAAACATAACCTCCGGGTTGATTTACCCCAAACCCGCATATCACGAGTATGTCGGTTCCAAAACCCCTGAGAAGAGTAAGTTTAATCAACCTCCTACTGGTTGCCCAGAGTTAATGCGCGTGCACGGTGCATACATAAAGACATTTTCAATGGATCGCCGATTTCACGAGTCAAAATGGAAAATCAAAGTGAAAAAAAGCGAGTGGCATACTCCACAGAGGCGGAGTGGGAGGTTTAAATGCAGCATATGAAGAATTTAAGCCAATAATAATGAAAAAAGCAACACGGCTGCATCGGCTAAAGAAAGAGAATTGGCTTGGCAAAAAATAACGGACCGAGTAAATGCGTGAGAGTATTAAATAGCACATTTGACATCGACTTCTCTTTTATTATACACTGTAAACCCTAATGTTCAAAGTAATTAAACACATTGAGTGCTGTTAACGTAAATAATTGCAATTAGGTAAAATTAATAGACCTTTTGAGTATTTAGAATTTTTTTATATTTTAAGTAATCGTAAGTAACAGTAACCGTCACCTTAAAATTCCACCTTCTTAAACTCTATAGAGCGCTGGTGGCTCAGTGGAAAGTGTTTTGCCTACCGTGCGAAAAACCCGGGTTCGCTTCCCAACAACTGCAACAATAATTTATTTACAAAAAATATATAGTTTACTTAAAATTGGAAACATCATTACTTTAAAAAATCTATGTAACTGATTACCTCAAGTTTTTTGAGTTTTGACAACTTATTCAGGTTTATGGTATGTGTAAAAAGTGTTTAAGTGCCAAACATACTGTGTGAAAGGCTCTACACACAGTTGCCTTTCCCACATGCTCTGCATCACCCACATTGTACAAAAAATGCCATGATGCAAAAAAAGTGCTATGTACACTGTAATAAGTTACATAAATTTTTTAAGTTTCCAATTTTAAGTAAAGAGAACTATACATTTTTTAGTTTGTTGAACTTGTTGCAAATCAAATAAATAGTTGCTGCTGTCACCACATCATACAAGCCGACCCAGGGATCGAACCCGGGCCGCTCACATGGCAGGCGAAACACTTACCACTGAGCCACCAGTGCTCTATAGAGTTTTACTTGGTGGAATTTTAAGGTGACGATTACTTAAAATATCAAAAAGTTCTGAATACTCAAAAAGGTCTATTAATTTTACCTAATTGCAATTATTTAAGTTAACAGTACTCCGTGTGTTTAATTACTTTGAGCATTAGTGATATGCGTTTTCAAGAGATGTGTTAAGTAAATTAACGTTTTCCTTCAAAAACCAATAACACTCTTTCAAATAATCATTAGGAAATTAAAAGATATCAATATGCGGTCTTATAACTCTCTCCCGGCGAAAAAAACTTGTATAATTTGTGCCTCCACATCCACAGGATCTTCATTAAATGCGCACGTCATGCTCAATAAACCTCTGAAACAAACTTACCCTGGAACATAACCTGCTACCGAGCAGGTTATCTTCAGAGATTAAGTTGCTATGGTTACAAACATACCCAGAGAGTTACCTCCGTTTTTGGAACTGAAAGTTGAGGATATCCACTAACTTACTCTTAAACTTACCCGGGTATGTCACATAACCTGCTTTCTGGAATACCCCCCAGATCTTCATCGGTGCTGTTTAATACGCTGTATAACACAGAGCTGTCCTGTCGGTGTCGCCCCCTTGTGGTCAACTGTGTGGCAGGAAGCTGTGTGAGACCCGAGGTGTAACTCCATCACCGTATGTGTTATTCACAAATACCGAGATATTCACAAATACGTGTGTGTGACCTGTTCAGATGCGACGGTGTATGTTGGTGGTCTGGATGAGAAAGTGTCCGAGCCGTTGCTATGGGAACTCTTCCTTCAGGCTGGACCGGTAGTGAACACGCACATGCCCAAAGACAGAGTGACGGGACAACATCAGGGTGAGTTTAACACACACACAGTTTGTGCTGGCTGTCATTAGTAAAAAGAAACTCCAATCTATCTTTAAGTGTCTCTCACTGTCACTTTGTTTGTGTTGCACTTTCTCTCTCTATATGGCTCCTTCCCACTCTCACTTTTTGTCTTTCTTTCTATCGCTCTCACTCTTTCTTTCTCTGTCTCATTTTCTCACTGTCTTTCTGTGTCTCTCCTGCTTGGTCTGTCTGTCTCTTTCTCTCAATTCGTCTCTCTTCATCACCTTTTCCTTCTCGTTCTCTGTTTGTGTCTGTCTTGTACTTTCTCCCTGAATTTCTTTTTCACTCACTACCTCTCTTCTTCTATCTCTTTGAATAATTGAGATTGTTTCAAATGTTCAAGTTTTTCTGATATGATCATGAGCATCACTGCGATGTAGTAACTTGCACATTTCTCACGGTGTGTGTGTAGGTTACGGTTTTGTGGAGTTCCTCAGCGAAGAGGACGCTGATTACGCTATAAAAATCATGAACATGATAAAGCTGTACGGTAAACCCATCCGCGTGAACAAAGCCTCGGCTCACAACAAGAACCTGGACGTGGGCGCGAACATCTTCATCGGTAACCTGGACCCCGAGATCGACGAGAAGCTCCTGTACGACACCTTCAGCGCCTTCGGAGTCATCCTGCAGACGCCCAAGATCATGAGGGACCCCGACACGGGCAACTCCAAGGGCTACGCCTTCATCAACTTCGCCAGCTTTGACGCGTCTGACGCGGCCATCGAGGCGATGAACGGGCAGTACCTGTGTAACCGCCCCATCACCGTGTCCTACGCCTTCAAGAAGGACTCCAAGGGCGAGAGGCACGGCTCGGCCGCCGAGAGGCTCCTGGCTGCACAGAACCCGCTCTCACAGGCCGACCGGCCGCATCAGTTGTTCGCCGACGCTCCTCCCCCTCCCACTGCCCCCACGCCTGTCATGACCGCGCTGGGAGCAGCCATGTCCATACCTGGTCCGTGAGCATGTTCGGTTCTGTTTTATCTCTGGTGTATAAAAAGCCAGTGCAGAAACCGCGCTAACATTCTGCTGTCTTTCTCACAGGCTTGCCTCCTCCAGGTGCCTTCCCCCCTGTACCTCCACCGGGTGCTCTGCCACCTGGAATGCCCCCCGGGATGCCCATGCCTCCCGCTCCAGGCACTCCTGGCCCTCAGGGTGGCTCTGGAGTCCCCCCTCCTGGACCTCCACCGTTCCCTCCAGCAGGCATGCACCCACCAGGTGAGAACTTCATCATCATGATGTCCACAGTTCTAGTCTGTGTCCTACAGTCCTGTAGAGACCAGTTTGAGGTTCTCATTGTTCAAGAAGACCAGTGTCTCCATTCCTGACCTTCAGTTGCTCAGTGTTTCTAGTTCTAGAATCCCATCACAGCGGTAAATAAAATGAATCTGTCTGGTTCTCACAAGCTTTAAACTTTAGATGTGCAGACACTCAGACCTCTAGAACACTTTGACTGATGAACCAAAAGCCTCAAGTCACCAGGCAGTCCATGGTTCCACACTCGGACATTCTTGCAGCTACTCTGAGTGTCAGTTGTAGAGTTTAGGTGGTGCTTGGTGCTGCTGTACCGTGGTAGTTAAATGTTCTCCAGTGGACATCATGGTTCCTTCAGCACATGTGTTCTTCTGTCTGTTCCTCAGGAATGCCACCGATGCCAATGCCTCCGTCTGGACCTCCTGGAATGGTGCCTCCTCCTCCCGGACCTCCGGGATCCACCCAGCACAGAGCCCCACCTCCCCCCAGCATGCCCCCACCCCCACAGATGGGCATGCCCCCCCGGGGACCATTTGGCCCTCCTATGGGTAAGTTTTACATCTCATTTAGTTTTGTTTAAGGCGGTGTCACTTGTTTCTCCACTGAGAATTTAATATTACAGAATTACAAATGCCTAGGTTGATATGTTTTATAGTACAGTTATAGAGTTTAGGTTCTCACTGTGACTCTCTTTCACCCTCAGGTCCTCCTATGCCACCTGGGATGAGAGGCCCGCCTCCCCCGATGCCACCCCCAGGTTACGCCACAGGCCCCCCTCGCCCTCCTCCGTTTGGTTTTCAGAGACCGCCGATGCCCCCTCGTCCCCCTGCGCCACCCCAGGCCCCTATAAGAGCACCCCTGCCCCCCTAATCCATACGTTTTAGTACTACAGCTTGTTTTTTAATTTGTCATTCCAGTGATTTACTGAAGGTGTTGTGTCCGCTCATGTCCTCTCACTGTTCTTTGTTGGGTTTAAACACAAATAAACATTTTATATAGAAAGTAAGGCTGTGTGTTATGTGTGGGGTTAAGTAATGCAAGTTAGAGGATTTATAGAAGATAAGTTAGTATCTCAGATAAGACAGTTGTGTTGACTGTCTTAGGGTACTAACATGAATAGGCCACACCCCCTTTAAGAAACATGGAGGCCACACTTCCTTTAAGACTATATTAGGCTAGATCTCCTTTCTAACAAAAGATGGAGGCCACACTTTGTGTTAAGACTGTACAAGGCCAGACCTCTTTTATTAAGGAAGATGGAGACCACACCTCCTTTATCCAGTCTGACAGAAGCCACCCCATTCTTAAGCCTTACATACTTGTCGCGCTACTTTTTCGTCCCACTTCCTGAGCCGCTGCAGGCGTTCAGTCGTCCAGCACAGGAGCTTCATATTTCACTGGAGTTTAAAAACAGATCAGTCAGAGACTCCTTATTCTGTAAGGTTTAAATGGTTTTAAAGCTTATCACAGTGAAATCCGAGAACAGAGCCGTGTCTGTATCAGTACCCGGACTGAAATAAACACACAAACACGCCACTGAAGACGAGCAGTTAGAAATTGGGCACAATCGGTGTATTTATAAGAGCGACATTAAATTTGGTCTTTGGGGGGAAAAAAAAGTGAAAAAAAAAAGACAAAGGAACATCATTCTCTCAGTCAGACAGTAAACACTGATTATTTTACTAAAGCAGACGCAGTTATAAAAAAATAAAATAAAATAAAAACACCAGGAAAAGTAGAGTTTCTTCTCCTATAAACAAATAGCTGTAGACACTTTTGTTCTTGATCCAGAGATGAAAAAGCAACACACACACACACAGGGCTGTAAAGGTGCGAGTCCGTGAGGTCCGAGGTGTTATGAGATGTCTGCGGTGGAGTCGATCTCCTCTGTGTTGAGCATCACGTCTCCGTCAGCCAACAGCACCACCTCCTCCTCGGCGTCCTCCTGCTTCTCCTCCACACACTCGCCGTCCTGCGTGATCACTCGCTCCGTCATGGCCTCCAACTGCATGCGGTACTCCTCTGCCTCCTGTTCCTTCTGCAGCAGCTGCTGTCGGTACAGCTGGGCCGCCATGTTGGCTTCGGCCAGACGCCGCTGCAGCTGCTCCTGTAGCAATTGTGGAGGAGAAAAAAAAACCTGTCTTAAGTGCCTGTGTGTCTTAGTGTCTGTTTAATGCATAATATGTCATCTTTATAGCATATAACCTAAACTGGGTCCTGCCAGTGTTTAGCCATTTCAGTGCAGAGATTCCTCTTTGTACATTAAAACACATGTGATATAAAGGAGGTGTGTGTATGTGTGTGTAACGGAGTGTCTCACCGTGTCCCTGGTGTCGATGTGATTAGTAGAGACCACTTCGATTTTCCTCCGTCGTAAAGGAGGCTCTGCTTCTTCATCCACCGACTCCTGTGTGAATTGACCTGAAGGGACAGCCAGCACTGAAACACACACACACACGAACTGTAACACAGAGCTCAACACAACATAATGTGTTTAATAATGTGTTTTAAATAAAAATATATAAATAAACATCTGTAAATAAATATAAATAGTTTGAACTTCTGAAATAACTCCATGTGTATGAAGTAGAATTATAAAAATGCTGACACGACACTAATAAACACTAAGAGGAAAACACTGTGTTCCTCTACCTTGCCGTCCGTTCTGCATTGTGACGTACAGCGGCTGTGTGAGTCTCGTCTGTAGGTGACCCTGCTGATCTGTTACTATGGTAACTACCCTCTGTCCGCCGTCACTCATCACCTGTTGGTCCAAAGCGCTAACGGCGACCGCGTCCTCGCTGTTACCTGCACACACGGATAAAGACAGGGCTCAATTAATTTGAAATGTTATTTATTTTAATCAAAACACACAAAACAGTGTTTAGTCACCATGCCTGCATCTGGGTTCAGGACGGTACCCGCGCCAGGTTTAATACGGTACCTGTGTTGGGTTTGACGAGCTCTGCGATGTTAATGACTCCTCCCTGAATGATGAACTGTGGAGCGATAGACGACTCTGCATTCCTGTTCACCTGCTTCTGCATCCCCTCCTACACACACGCCAATTAGAGAACAGATGATATGATACTTTAAGAGTGAGTGTAAGAGACAGGATATGACATCAGACCTGCAGGAGGGTGGCGAGCTCTGCGTGCTGGATGTCGAGTGCGATGTCGAAGGGCGATTTGTCGAATTTGCTGAGAGCGTGCACGTCGGCTCCGTGTTTGAGGAGCACCTGAGCGACGCCGTGGTGTCCGTGCTGAGTGGCCCAGTGCAGCGCCGTCATCTTCAGCATGTCTTTAGCGTTCACATCTGCTCCATTCTGAACACACACACACACACACACACACACACACCTTAAATTAGGAAAACCATATTGGCTTAAAGGAAGAGTTCAATCTTTAAGGGACGCTAGGGGCGGGAGGATTGGGCGAGCAGAGAGGAGCAGAAGAGCGGGTGAAGATGCGCCTCACCCTGATCAGTAAGTCGACGATGAGCTCGTGTCCCTCGGTGGCAGCCATGTGCAGCGGCGTCCTGTCCACTTTGGTGCGGGCGTCCTTACAGATGCCGGCTCTCAGCAGCACCTCGGCAGTGGAGCGATGACCGTACTGCGCCGCCAAGTGCAACGGAGACGCCCCCAACTGTACAGCACACACACGGGAAAATCAAATGTACATCAATGAATGGGGTGGAAAACACAACAACACTGAAGAGATTTGCTAAAAGATATTTTAGAAACCTCCAGATTCATCTGATACAATTTATACAAAACATCATGGAGCACTGTGACCTGCGATGTGGAGTGCGTGTTTATATACGTTTATTTATATATATTTATGTGTTTATATGCATGTGTTTGTATAAGTGTTTGTGCACGCGTTTATACGTGTGTGTTTATTTATACATGGTTTATTTATTAATATAGTAATTTATATATTTATGTGTTTATATGCGTTTGTATGCGTGTTTATAGGTATACACACGCGTTTGTGTTTACATGTGTGTTTATTTAGTAATATATTTATATGTGTTTGTTTGTATACGTGTTTATTTCTGTGTGTGTATTTACATGGGTTTATATGTGTGTGTGTGTATATATATATATATTTGTATACGTGTTTGTATTTACCCAGTCTGTGGTGAAGGGGGCGCCATTAGCCATCAGCTTCCTCACTTCTTCATCCTCACCGTTACGCGCAGCCTCTAAAAGCCGCTTCCCCAAATCCACCAGAGACATCTGTAATACAACTGTCAATATATAAACAAATCACACAGTCACACACACACACCACTAATATCACACGGATACACACTCCTGCACTCTGATTGCTCAGAAGCTATGGATTAGTTCTTCAGAACAGCAGCGCAAGCTTCTATTAAGAGATTCACTCTGATGAGTTATTGTTTCCATAGTAACAGCGCATGCTCCAGTGTTAGTAACAAACACACACACCTCAGTGTAAGTAGGAAAAGGGTAAAGAACGTTTACACTATTATCAGAAGCATAACTAAAATAATATATAAATGTATCCAAATGTTTTGTGACAGGGAGCACAGACCTTCATAACCCAGTCTTGTGTACATTGGGAGCTGTGTAATCTGAGCTATTCTGACCACGTGCATTACAACTATTTCACCACGGACAGCATTGCGATGTCAAAGGTGTTTTGAGTGGCAAGCAGAGACACATCACTGGGTTAAGGAAGACCTTCAACAAGCTCAACCCCCGAAAATGTCAAAACTTGTGCATGATGATCAGAGAACAATCCACAACACTGCTGCCATTGTCCATGTGTCATGTGGAACAGTGCAGGTAATCCTCACGTAGGATTTGAAGAAGCAGGAGGAACATCACGTCCAAGCCTACCACGAACTCCATCAGTGTGCCCTGGACGACCCGTCCATCATCTTCACCAGTGACGAAACTTTTCATGGGTATGACCCTGAGACGAAACAAAAGCCTTCATCTCCACAACCGAAAAAAAGCGAAGCAGGTCTGCAACTCGACGGAGCACATGCTCATGGTCTTTAACATTTGCGGCATTGTGAATCGAGAATTCATCCTCAGTGTCAATACTGAACTCTACTGTCAGGTTATAGAGCATCTGAGGGGGGACGCACGATGAAAGCGACTGGATCTATAGCACACAAAAATTTCAAAACTTTTTGCTGTTGTTCATCCTGCTGAAATTTGTTTTTCAGAAAACACAAGTGATCATCTGGAAACCTTATTCTACATCTTATTTATTTTTCAAGCTCTGATAAAGACATGTAAAACAAGGGGTTTTTAGCCATGATGTAACTTCAGCTGACTTCCAGGCCTCGCTTCAGTAAAGCGCTTTGGCTGCTTTGAGACACACAGTGAAAAGGAACCTAAACAAGCACGGGAATAAAGCAATTACTGTGCCACAATACAGAGGGCTTACATCACACCAAACTGCACCTACTCCACACGTCAACCAGAGAAAAGCTGAACTTTCTGGCACTGTGTTACCCCTCACGGCCTCCTGGCCTTCAGACCAACCAGACGCTCTGTTGAGATCTCAAATGTCTGGCTCATGCAAGACAACCTGGGAATGTTACACCACCTGGAGACTTTATACTGAGACAGTAAAGGCTCTCACCATCATCGCCATCAGCTTACAACAACAGACTGCAGGATCTCACTGGTGCTAAAGAGGGCGACACAAGATTAAGAACTGCGGGGAGGCTGGGGCACAAAACTTTGTCTGTCATGTTTTGTTTAATGAGTTTGTAATATAAATGTGTTATTAATTTAATAAGTCTGCAATGGTGTGTAAACTTCTATTCCTCCATCTATAATCTCTCTGAAAATATTTGCTGGGGTTCAGAATATTTTTACATAAAATTGTGAAAATAAAACTCTATTTAAAACAACTTAATTAAATAACTATAAAAAGAATAATAAATATTTATTAAAAATAACCACAAACTGATACACGGCTAAATTCTTATAAATAAAATCGTGGAAAACAAATTTACTATTCATCTTTGGATATTAAATTTATATATAAATATGTATAGTAAACTTTTTGATAACTTTGTGATAACTTTTTACTAGTGTTTATTGTATGTATTAATGATAAACTATTTATGTGAATTATTTACAGCAGCTTGCTTTAATAAATAATGTGCATTATAACTCTGTGTTTTAATTAATTCTGAATGTTTTTAATTCGCTCATAAATAAAATGTATATTAAGCTCACTCATAATTAATTACAGATTAAAGTTTGGAGAGGAACAAAAATCAAAATCTGAGACACAAAACAAACATTCATATACCATTTACATAGCACTTATATCCAAACTACACATCAAACAACACCAATATTTATAAATACTAATACACTTAAAGTAATAAATATAATTAAAACTCGATATTATTTACACGGTGTAATAAAATCATGTGAGTAAAAGTTAATGTTATTAAACTAATAAACAACAGAGAGAAGACCCTGCACACGGTGGTTGGACAAAAACATGCCATTCTCAATCATACATTTATAAGAGATTAATATTTATAAGATTAATAATGTCAATAAAGTGCAGGTTTAAAGTGCAGCGCGAACGGAAAACTGGCCCAGGTAGCGCGCGCTGCTAGCATGGCTAGCACGCTAATCGGTTAACGTTAACCAAAAAACTTGTTAGCACTGAAACCTTCAGCCCGAACAAACACCAATGCTCTTACATTGTTAACAAGTACTAACGTATAGTATAAACTTACACACCTTATCGCGTTCAGGCGCGCGCTTTCTGACTTTATCGCAACTTTTGGTCCACTTTTAGCTAGTCTCTTCCCCCACAAACACTTTCTCAGGCCGTATCCCAAATCCCAGAGTATCAAAGACAAAGTCCACTAAGTAGGGCGGAGAAATTACTAACACACACTCACGGTAGCGCGCTTATATAGCAAACAAGGAAACATTCAACACCCAGCCGCTCGATGGCGCTGATTGGCTACAGCTACTTCTTCTTTTTCTTCACCCTTAGCGTTTTAACTTGCGGTAGTTACATTTGAAAACGTTTTGCGTTCACGGTTTTATTAGTTGGTTATTAGCTTATTGTTAGTGTTTTATTCCTGATTTCATTTAAATTATGTGTTACTGCTCTGGAATGTATAATTACCTGTGTTGAAATGTTTATGAAAATATATTGAATAAGATATATATTTTTAAAAAGAGTTTCTGGCGAAGTAGACACTGTTTTATCGCCACCTGTCGGTCTGGAGAAAAACTGACCCGCACATCTACAGTATACTGTATAAATAAAAGAAAGGTTTTGTCTGTACATTGGTCAGAACTCGGTCTTTCAATTATATATATATCCACACATTGGAGGACCCGGAACCGGTTTTGTATGCACCAGTATGCATGTACAGTATGTCCAACCAGATTTCGTCACAGCATCAGACAAAACTGGCTGAACAGAATCTAAGGAAACTTCTGCAATTCTTAGGTACTTGCCTGAAGTTAAACCTTTTCTAAAATAACTATATAAAAATTCACTATTACTCTAGATTAAGACGTCATATTGTATAATATTTTTAACATAAATCATTATAAGAAATATGCTGGTAAATATCTGATGACAATGTACATGTCCATTTCCACAATGTCCAGTTTCTCTTCTATATATAATTCGGACATTACAGAATATAAATTATTAATTTTAAAAATGGCAATAATTACTCCCGTATTATAATGTGAATGTGGCTGGTGTTTAAGGTGATGACAAAACACACAAACAGTGGTCATTGAGAAAACACTCCTGTCCTTTATTCACATTCCACTTGGCCATGTTTAATTAAAGACATTATAAATCGCCACACAGGACTGGAACACTGAGAATCAGAATAATACGATTTACAGCTGATGCAAACGTAGCCACTTTGAGTGTGTGTGTGTGTGTGTGTGTGTGTGTGCGCGTGTGACCTGCGAGATGAGCTGCTACTCCTTTACACTTTCATATCCATCAAAATTGTACTTTTGCTTTCTTTACTTTTACTTTAACACTTGAGACTCCAGTCTGCATTAGGACAGAAAATACATGAAAAGAATAAAACTTTATTAAGCATTTATTAATCAGGAGGCGTGCAGTGTCGGGGGCTATAAGTGTGGGGGTGGAGCTGTGGTGCTAGACATGTTGAAGGGGGTGGTCTTGCAGCCATTTGAGGAAACAGTTTCACAGCAATAGCAAATTAAAGTCCAGCATATCGATGCTGGCGATTGGCTCCTTCCAGAAGTTGAATGTGGAGAATTCGGACAGCTCCAGGTCATCATCGCTTTCATCAAATTTATGGAAACTTTTCCCCTTTTTCCCGTCTTTGGATTTCGGCTCGGCAAGCCCCAGGTCCTCGAGCTCGGACAGGTCGATGGTGGCGATGGGCTGCCTCCAGAACAGGAACGAATCGAACTGGTTGCTCGTGATGTCCAACATTTTAATCTGCGTGTTAACAACAAAACCAAGACTTTACATGGCAGCACTTCTGTCAGAAATGAAGGACATGTTTATTGTGAAGGACATCACATATTTTATGTAAGTAGCACATACCCACATCATCTTTGCCTCCTTCTACAATCTGGTTAAGAAAGTAAATTGTGTAAGTGTGAGCTATAATTATTTTATTTATTTTTTTACCACCTTTAGATATGTTTTTTTTTGTGGTAGGTGTGGCCTGAATGGGTGTGGCGTATAGGGCAGAGTGTTTGTGATTATAGGAATGTTAAAATTAAAACATAAATATTAAGAAATTATAAATTAATGCAATATTATATACTGCAATATATTCTATTAAATTCATGTTTTAAAAAAAGAAGGGGACAAACTTCAATGTGAACGTTGAATATCTAAATATATAAATGTATTACATTTAAAATAGGTTATAATTAATCTCTTCAAAATCTGGCAACCCTGTACATCACCGTGAACAGCTTCTTCTAAAAATAATAGTCATATAAATATATATCAAACATATACAATCCTAAATATTATTTTAAAAAGAAACGTAAGATAATATTTACATTATTGATTGTTTATGGTTTGCGATCTGTAAAAGACCAAAGTAATTTCCATACAAAGAAAATCTAGGGTTTTGTTAATTGATGGATTTTGCTGTGTAATGCAGCTCTGGGTTGCCAGGATGGGTCCTAAACTCTACCTGGTAATGTAACTCTATATCAGGCTTGAGGACAAAATCTAACAGTGTTTAAAACAATGTACTTGTATTTATAATTATTCATCGTGCAGGAAATTGTTTTAATTTGATCAGTGTTTAAAGTGAAGCAGTTACCGCCAATCTGGCAACTCCACATCACTGATTGCGTTTATTATAAGCAGTCCTTAGGTTTGATATTTTTTAATTATGTCATTATGAAACCAATGTTTTAAACCTATATTGATATGTTAAAAACATATTAAATGTGTAAAGGTGTGTGTTTGGAGGAATGTTTGCCGCAGATATTTAAAGATGTCGAGCCGTGTGACAGAGCTAGACTAAATATATCCACATTTCTCAGACATATTTATATCCAACTGAAAATACTCATCATATCACATCATACAGACATCTTAAAAAAATAACATAAATATGTCTATATTAGAAAGACACAAAGCTATTAGAGTAATATTTTATATATTTAAATACACGACGTCTCCACAGAAATATCAGCGCGCGCAGGGATAACAAAGGATCAATATGAAAGAATGTATAGTATAATGATGAGTATTATGCGATAATAGAGGTATTTTCTACCTTTATCTGTGATCTCGAAGCTTTTTATTCCGCTCTCGGTGATGGATGTGGGTATTATAACGCGTGCGCGCGCTGCTGCTGCTGCTGCTGCTGTCTCCGGCCGGCTCCAGTCCACGCCCTGTCACACAGAACAACACCCCCCGCCTCCCCGCTTTATATCAGTCGCATACTCGCGCACTACGCAGCGCGTGAGAGTGCTACGTCATCATCTAAGGCTGTGAGGCGGCTCGTGTACTGCTTAGTGCGCAAGTACGCGGGCTCTGACGTAACCATGGCGAGGCGCATGTCTGCCTGCTGCTGAGGCAAGGGAAACACTTCCCGATGGATAAAATTGTCACCGTCAGATACTGTTTCCACTCTGTTTTCTATGTTTCCCAGTGATTTCCCAAATCAGACCGTTATCAGTAATTCTAGCTGTATTATGTAATCTGTAATATGTTGATAATAGCAGCAGAAACACATCCTGATGGCTAGAGTTCATGCTATCAGATCATAGCCACAGCTGTCAAGTATATGTTCATTATAGCGACAGAAACACATTCTGATCACTTGAATTGTCACTGTTAGGTAATGAGGACCTCAGGATATTAACAACATCAACAAAAACAACAACAACAACAACAACAACAACAACAACAATAATAATAATAATAATAATAATAATAATAATAATAATAATAATAATAATAATAATGAGAGATCATTTGTATTTAATGCCGTGATATCAACCCACTAGGTTATAAAATCAAATCTATCTGAATTAACCAGAATTGAGTATAAAAGCAATCAGCACTGGTGCTGGTCCATTTTTTTTTAAATAAAATATTAAATTTCCTATCAAAAAGTACCAAATAAAATGATTCCATTTGTACAATAGCATTAATAAATTATGGTTTGTGTATAGAGTTATTTAAAAAAAACAACAAAAAAAAACAATAGAACGCATGTTATAATATTCAGGGCGCGTGAAATTCTCCGTCTCTTCCATTCAAGGGATGTCAATTTTGGTCTTTACCACGCTCCGTAGAAGCTCAGTGGTACGCGCAAAACCGCTCGCGGGTGAGTCTTGCTCTGAATGCGCTCCCCTGTGCCGTTTTCACGGGGGTGGGGCTAAGAAAACGCATTTCGATGGGGGAACCGACTTCGACACAACACCGCCACGCTATGCTAATTAGTTAGCCACAGAAACAGGTGCACTGATTTTCCTCCGTCTGTAGTGGTAAGTGAAAACTTTTACACACATTCTTATGACGTAAGATAATGTCATGTGTAACTTTATCATATTGTGATTCTAATCTGTATTAGTTCATGCGTTAAGGTACATGCTGTTAAAAATCAATAATAAAACTAAATAACGATACTAGCAGTTGTAGTCAGTTAACGTCAAACTAAAAATCTACTCAAACAACTTTATTACAGGGTGATAAAATACAAAGCAGAGAAGTCTGATTTGTACTTAACACTTGAATGGAGAAGGAGCATTCACACACTAACTGTAGGTCTTGTACAACTTTTGACCATGCAGAATAACAGAACACACTTCTGAGAGTAAAACCTCCTTTTATTTTTCTATATAATCCCCCTGCTGCAATAATGCACTTATCCCAACGTTTCACTAGTGCTTGTATACCATCAAGGTAGAACGTTCTCTTAGAATACCGGAACCATGGTCAAACTGCCTGTTTCAAGTTGGATACTGACATAAGGTCAGGACTTTACGAAGGATGTGGCAGGAACTCTAAGTCGAGTTCCTGTAATGTGCAAGTGGTGCTGGTGAATGATTGTGTGTACCGTTCCCACACAGACGCATCTCTTCCACAAGTTGGCAATAAGTTATCTGTTGATTTTCAAGGTTCAGGTGTACCATTCGCCAAATGTTCACAGGATTTTCATTCTTGGACTTGCAGTCTTCTTTAAAACATTTGCATCGTTCAAATGTTTTACTGCAGCTATGAGTCTCCTCACCATACTGTGCTTAATGCCTTCTGTGGATAACTGCACCTGTAGATATAGGCTGGGATGCAGAACAGAGCATTCAGAGGCTTTTAAATCTCAAAAACTGACTGTAACAGAAATCCTATTTCGTGCTGTGGTTAATAATACTGTAGAATACTGCATGAGTGTTTGAAACAAGGTATAACATTAATGTTTTTAAGTTGCGGTAGTTGGCCAGAGAAATGCATCTGTTTTATTGCTGAACACCAATGCAGCATGCCAGGAGTGTGCAAAGGACTAATATAACACGGACATTATCCATTTACACATTTGTCTGAATGTTATGTCAAAATATTAACACAGAAAATTCATCTTAAATTAAATTCATATTACTCTGTACAAAACAAATAATGAAACATTAAAGAAGAGTGTACGGAGCGCATCTGGTTGTATTGGAGGAGGGGGTATATTTTGTGACCATGACTTACTAAACCGTAAGAACGAGATTGTATGTCGTGGCCACGACCTAAGAATGTGTGGTAGTGAGGTTATTCATGTCTCAGATGTGACAGGATGATTGTTGTATTGAAGATATGCTTGCTGTGTGTCAGTAAGTAAACAAAGGTAATCATCTATCTATTAAAAAAATCTAATTTTATTTGTCACATACACAACCATAAACAGATTGACATGCAGTGAAATGCTTATACAACTGTTCATGACCTAAAGATAAAGGTAGAGTAGAGTGGAAAGACTGCAAGGAAAAATTTAACTGAGAATTTATTTATTTTATTATTATTATTATTATTATTATTATTTGGAGTAAGTTTACAAAAATGTAAATTTACAAAGTTGCAATAGAAAAAAATAACTAATAATAACTGATAACAGTAATAAATAAAATGTAAATTTGTGTGGAGTTTACAAGAGGCTAAATGTTATGCAGTTATTAAATCATGACCACAATGTAGTATCTCCTTCCAATGTTTTAGTAAGTCGTGGCCACAGAATATCTTTTCCCTCAATTTCAGCAAAGGAGCTCCGTAAGATTGGGCGTTTCTCTCATGAGCCTGGTTTTCTTTTTTAAAGCGGTGTGTCCAGCATGGTGTCTAATCAGCAACGAGTGTGAAAGAAAAGAACGACATGTGCTCGACTCCTCGGAAATCGATTCATTTTGCCTGTTCGATTCGCTCCTGCGCACTCGTGACGGTCTGACTCCCACAATCCTTTGCGGCGCTCAAATAGTTGCCAGTCATTGTGTCCGCGCTCGCGGCCCTGGTGTCTGAGCGGTTTTAGTGTTTAAAAGACTTGTGTTTTGCGGTGAATAACGCATCAGCGTCAGGATGAAAGAAACGACGAAAAGACGCGAGAAGGCGAAGGAGAGTAAAGCGGAGAAACAGAAGGAGAGCCCGCAGCAGAGCGCCGAGGCGCAGGATGTGGAGATGCCGGAGGAGGAAAGCGCTGCCACGGCCAGGCCGGCCAAAGAGCAGGATTCCACCACTCTGGAAGGTTTTAATCACACACAGTCCTTCTGTTACACACATCACCGTTCACCAGGGCAGAGTCAAGAAAATTACTTTATTCTCAGAGCGTGATTCATGAACAATACGTTAGCTTAGCTTGGATTAGCTTATCATAACTAGCTAGTGGTTTTGAATGAGCTGGTCATGCTATCGTCTACCTTGGTTAACCTTTACTGCTCGTTTGTTTGTTTTTTTATTTTTGTTATAAACAATAATTTTGATTGGAAAGCAGGATGCACGCGCCATCTCGGTGACGTCACGCCTTGTCGTAAACATTAAACAACTAGAAGCAGTAAGAACTGGACGATTCGATATAAACACTGTCACGCCGCGGCATGTCACGTGACCCGGTAAACTGCTCCAGTAGGATTACTGATAAATCTCCATCAGCCGTTCTGTATTTATTTATGTATAAAACCACTAAAACTCTGTGCAAAAATATATATTTATATAGGGATATAAAAGCAAATCGCATATTCATCACTTATTGGTGCAGTGACTTCTAAATTTTGTTGTTTATATCTAAGAGTGAACTGGGAGTGAATAATTATCCCAGGTAATAACATGGTCGACTTGTCATATCAATTTGTTTTATTTTACTATTTATTAAATTCAACCACTAGAAATGACCTGATAAGATATTATCACAATACCTCGGTGGCAATTCTATCTTGTAATCTATGTATCTATGTTGTAATTCTTTAAGTATCATGAATTTACAGATATCCCCTGTTATTTTTTTCATATTTTGGTCTGATTCTAAACAAAATTGCTCCATTCACAGTGTGCTTCCTGTCAAAGTGGGAATTGTTTAGAGTACCATCTGTAGGATTATAGAGGAACCACCTCAAATGCAAAAGGATAAACATTTCAGATTCATTAAAAAGAAAAGAAAGCAGATTTTGGCTTCAGTGGGGCAAAACATGGTAGATAGCGAGAATGGGCCGTATTACCTGCAGCGCACAAGCGGTCTCCTACATACAACAGCAAACACATAGGACCTTCTACAATAGGACCTTAATTAATTTCACATTTCAGAGATCCAGCCTGTTACTGCTCCCCTCGACCTACCACTATGTGAAGAGTAAGACCAAGTAAAAACATTAAGAACTAAATACACCAGTGTACAAATATGGCACTGGTAGTCAGAAACTGTGTTTCTCTGCAGAGCATGCACGACCATCAGTATGGAATTCTTAAATTCGATGCAGAAATTTGCATGTGTCTGAACCTGCAGCGTTTACACCAAACTGGACGTTTAGTTTAGTAATTTGTGAATTTATACAAAGTGTGTGTGTGTGTGTGTGTGTATATATATATATATATATATATATATATATATATATTATATATATATATATATATAATTTGTGAAAAAAAAGCATACACTAATTATTTTTTTCCATTCTAAAATGTATATAAAATAAACAATATATAAAAAATTGAAGGTAGACATAAATGTAAGTAAATACAAAACACAACAATTTGAAATTATACCCAACCCAACTACAATAAGTAATAAAAGTATTGCAAAAAAATAGTTGGTAGTTGGTATTCTTTGTATGCTACAAACCAGCTTTAAATTTCAGCAATTCCTTTGCAGATAAATGACCATATTTGCCTTATCTGGCAAAAGGAGGCAAAGCAGAGGAAAAATCTTTCCAGGATCAGGCATTTAAGTGCCACCAAAGTGAGGCACCAAAATCTGCGTTCTGCTTCGGTTCTAGTACATACTGGTTATGTAGATCTTTAAATTAATGTTCTGTTCCTCTCTAATTTGTTAGCAAGTGCATCCTTCACTTAAATCTCTCTTTCTCTCTCTCTCTCTCTCTCTCTCTCTCTCTCGATGCTGTTGCTTCCTTATGTCACTCGCATGTGTTTTGAAGTTTGTGTGGTTGATGTCTCCTATCTTCCTGCAGATATTAAGGAGCACGTGAAGCAGATTGAGAAAGCCGTGTCGGGTAAGGAGCCCCGCTTCGTCCTGAGAGCTCTGAGAGCTCTTCCCTCCACTAGCCGCAGACTCAACCCCAACGTCCTCCACAAGGCAATCTCCGGGTTCTACACCTCCAATGCTGCGGGGAAGGAGTTTCTGCTCGGCTTCCTCGAGGAGGTATCGTACATGCATCATGCACACAACTGATTCAGTATGTTCAAGTGCAAAGTGATTGTAAACACAGATCTGCTCTCAGATCATCACTGTAGGATGTGTATGTAAATATTTGCATAAATGTAAGTGTTTGTTTAATCGGATTGTGTATCCCCAGCCCATGGACACAGAGGGAGATGTTCAGTTCAGGCCTCGTACTGGTAAAGCAGCAGCTGCTCCTCTTATCCCTGAAGTAGAGGCATATCTCCAGCTCCTGCTGCTCGTCTACCTAATCAACAAAGAGCGCTACACTGAGGTAAACGGGAAGGGCTGCGTGTGAGCGTGCACAAATAAGTTTTTAATTAGTTATGTGTAGTAGAAAACAATCAACCTTACTAGGACTAAATATGTTTGCAGATTAAGACATCTAACTGGCTTTTATTTTGACATGCTGACAGGCTGCACGTTGCTCCTCTCTCTTCCAAAGACTGCATGTGTTCTAATAAAACCAGGATTTCTGTGCTTCTCTCTGTCCTTCTTTAAAGCACATGGTAATCTTTGGTTAGAGAGTTAATCAGAATGACATAGTAGCAAAACTACTTCCCCAGTATACATGTTCAGCTCTAGTCCACCACAACCAAAAGAAAATGCCACCTTATTGCAATATTATATTGCAATGTAGCCACATTAATAACCTTCTCACCTGAATATTGGATGTGTTTTAAATTCTTTAAATATATTCTAATTCTCCTTCTTCTCCTATGTACTCGCTCTCTTTCTGTTTTAGGCTCAGAAAGTGTCAGATGACCTCCTGCAGAAGATCAGCTCTCAGAACCGCAGGGCTTTGGACCTAGTGGCAGCAAAGTGTTATTATTATCACTGTCGAGTGTACGAGTTCCTCAACCAGCTGGACACAGTGCGCAGGTAATGCGCACACACACCCCAAACATGTCTGAGCAAAACATTTGAAAATGGGTTACATAGGCAAAGAAATAGAACAGATGCACATGATCACATGTTTTTATTGTTGTTTTCAAAACAATTACACATTGGCCCATAACCCTATCTGCTCTAGGGGCACTGTATCATGGCTAACCCTGCGGTCTGACCCCAGTAACGCTGGGATATGTGAAAAAAGAATTTCAATAGTAATGTAGTAGTAATGTATAAGTGACAAACTTAACTTAAATTTTTTAATTGAGAATTGATTTAAATTTTTTAAAGTATTTACAGATATGAAATGGTTTAAAACTGTTGAATTACTTAAATACACCAAAGTTTTTGAATGAAATACAAATTGCTTCCATCTTCTGCAGATTCTTCATCCTCGACACTATCTGTTCTTTTTGAGTTTATAAAAGGTGGTTGCATTACCGCCACCTAGTGAACTGAAGTGTCGAACATAAGATTGGCAGGAGAAAAGCTTTGACCTATTCTGTTAGTTTTTTTTATTTATTTTTGGATTTCCCCCCGATTTTCTCGTGTCCAATTCCTTCCTTGTCACTAGGGGGCTCCCACATTAAGGCTACTACTACCACTCAGCCGGGAGGGCCGAAGACTATCACATGGTTTCTCCGAACCACCTGACGCCAGCCGACCGCATCTTTTTTCTTTTGGATTTTTCCCTGATTTTCTCCCTAATTTAGTCGTGTCCAATTCCTCCCCGTCACTAGGGGGCTCCCACATTAAGGCTACTACTACCACTCAGCCGGGAGGGCCGAAGACTATCACGTGTTTCCTCCGAACGACGTGACGCCAGCCGACCGCATCTTTTCGAACTGCTCGCTCGCGCACCGTTGGGGGCGGCGTAACACACTCGGAGGACAGCGCTATCCGCTCCCTCCGCTGCGCGAGCTCACAGACGCCCCTGATTGGCTGTAGAGCCGTGATTAATGCCGGAGCACTATGTACCTCTCATCCCTTCCCTCTGAGAGAGCTCGGCCAATCAGCTCACTCTAGACCTCCGGCTGCGAGAGGTTACAGCACCACCCGGGATTCGAACTAGCGATCTCCGGATGATAGGGCGAGCGCCTTAACCACTGCGCCACTCGGAGGCCCCGCATCTTTTTTCTAACTGCTCGCTTGCACACCGTTCGGGGAGGGGGGGGGGCGGTCCGGGGGGGGGGGGGGGGGGAGCGTGTAACACACTTGGAGGACAGCGCTATCCGCTCCCTCCGTTGCGCGAGCTCACAGACGCCCCTGATTGGCTGTAGAGCCATGATTAATGTGGGAGCGCTAAGTACCTCTCATCCCTCCCCTCTGAGAGAGCTCGGCCAATCAGCTCCCTCTAGACCTCCGGTTGCGAGAGGTTACAGCACCACCCGGGATTCGAACTGGAAACAGTCCTGCTGCATTAGAGGAGAAAGTTTATATATAAAAAAATTCTCATTATATATGTGTATATGAGAAATTATATATATATATATTTATTTATTGCTCAGGTTTAATCGCATTTTGTTATATGAGAAATGGATTTAAATATCAGCAGTTGGTGTGGGCTCCACCTGTGTGTACAGTCTAATTTCAGGTGTAATATGATTCTATTTCTTCAGTTTCCTGCACACGCGTCTGAGGACGGCCACGTTACGTCACGACTCAGACGGCCAGGCCACACTGCTGAACCTGCTGCTGAGGAATTACCTGCACTACAACCTGTACGACCAGGCCGAGAAGCTCGTCTCTAAATCTGTCTTTCCTGAACTCGCTAACAACAATGAGTGGGCTCGCTACCTCTACTACACCGGTAATCACTTTCTGCACTCCTCTGCTTTACTGTAAATTCCTTCCCGTCTCTCTGCTACACTGCAAATTCAATTTTATTTGTATCGCGCTTTTAACAATTGACATTGTTGCAAAGCAGCTTTACACAATCAAAAGAATTATATAAGTTTGCATGAGATATGAACGTGTATGAATCAAAATGATTCAAATCCCTTCCCGTCTCTCTGCTACACCGCTAACCAGTTCCCGGTGTGTGTATGTTTTAGGACGGATTAAGGCCATCCAGTTGGAGTACTCTGAAGCCAGGAGAACTCTGACTAACGCACTGCGTAAAGCGCCACAACACACCGCCGTCGGCTTCAAACAGACCGTGAGTGTGTCTCAGCTTTAGCAGCAGATGCTCACCTGTACACCATTAAACACTCTAATGCCAAACATATGTGCACCCCTTACTGTCACACCCATATGTACTCCTTCCTCAAACTGTTAGAAGCACAGTTGTGCAGGTGCAAAATGTCTGTGTGCTGTAGTGTCACAGTTCCCCTTCACTGGAACTAACCAAACCTTTATCCAACATGATGAGATCCATAAAGCCAGCTCCATGACGGTACGATGTCTTTTGTGTGTGTTGGAGTAGAAGTACTCGAGTATTCTGCACAGAGCTCATCCCCACTGAACCATTAGCTGTAGGCTGAACTGGAACTTCACCATCCCAACATCAGCGCTGGAGCTCACTAATGCTCCTGTAGACTATGTGAATGAACACAAATCCACACACACTCCAACATCTAGAGTACAGCCTTAACAGAAGAGTGGAGGAGAGCAGCAAAGATATATGGGTCTGATGGTCAGGATGTTAGACTGTTACTTATTTGCACATACTGGGATAACGCTCTCTCTCTCTCAGGTCCATAAGTTGTTGATAGTGGTGGAGCTGTTGCTTGGAGAGATTCCAGACAGACTGCAGTTTCGCCAGCCGTCTCTCAAACGCTCTCTCATGCCTTACTTCCTCCTCACTCAGGGTAAAACTCTTTTTTTTTTTTTTTTTTTTCTTTTACTTTTCCTTTCTCTTCCAGTTCCTTATTATATAATGAAGTACAGAAGTATTTTTCCTAATATGTGTATGTGGTTACAGCGGTGAGGACTGGAAACTTGGCCAAATTTAATCAGGTCCTGGATCAGTTTGGAGAGAAGTTTCAGACTGACGGGACGTACACCCTCATCATCCGCCTGAGACACAACGTGATTAAAACTGGTGAGAGAGGAACAGATTTACAGCTTGAGCATTTAATCATCTCTTCCTCTCTCTCTCTGATTATATCCCTGTTCATCTAGACACTTCATTTTCTCACAAAGTATAGCACCCCATAGCATTTTACACAGAGGCATGATAAGACATAAGAACACATTATCATGTAGAAATAAGAAATGCTTATGATTGGTGTGTACAATATGTAATTATTTAGCTATGACAATAAAAAAATTATTCATATTCTTTAAAAAGAAAGCATTGTGTTTAAAAAAAAAAATCAGAAATAAAACAGCATATAACATGGCTCTATATGACCTGTGTTTAATCCTAAAATGAAATCAATAATTCTGTGTGCGTGTAGGTGTGAGGATGATCAGCTTGTCGTATTCGCGGATCTCTCTGGCTGATATCGCTCAGAAACTACAGCTCGACAGTCCTGAAGATGCAGAGTTCATCGTGGCAAAGGTCTCTCTCTCTCTCTCTCTCTCTCTCTCTCTCACAGACACACACACACACGCACGCACGCGCGCACGCTTACTCATGCAGATGCTCACTTACAGACGGGCAGAAATAAATTCAGTGTTTATAATGATGGGCTTGAGCGGATGATTGCGGTGTAATCGAGTGGTGTTCACTTGTGTATCTGTGCAGGCGATCCGTGATGGCGTGATTGAGGCGAGTATAAACCATGAGAAGGGTTATGTCCAGTCCAAAGAGACGATGGACATCTACGGCACCAGGGAGCCTCAGCTCGCCTTCCACCAGCGAATCTCCTTCTGCCTGGACATCCACAACATGTCCGTCAAGGTAGGACAACTAGTGGTAGGAAATGATTGAGTAGATTCATTCCAGACTGATTCATTTCACTCAGGGTGTGTTTACTTTCGCCTGCAGGCTATGAGATTCCCTCCTAAGGCCTATAACAAGGACCTGGAGTCTGCAGAGGTACAGTAACACTATACTTATTATAACTTCCTGTTGTTAACCGTTGCTATGGAAACAGTAGCATAAAAACCCACACTGTCAGAGCCGCTGTTGCAGAGAACTATGAAGCACATTCACACCAACCAGATCTGATTAAAAGTGTCTGTGTGTTTACAGGAACGCAGGGAGCGGGAGCAACAGGATCTGGAGTTTGCTAAAGAAATGGCAGAGGATGATGATGACAGCTTCCCATAAATTCAAATCTGATATCTGCTTCGTTTCTTTCCCCCCCCCCCCGCTTTTTTATCCTAAAGTCTATTACTTTTTGTTTGTTCGGCGTGTAATAACCGCTGGGTCCTGTAGACCATGTTTCTGCCTGGATTTAAAGGAAAGAAAAGTCTCCAACACATCCACCATATTTATAACAATTAAATCAGACGTTTATTCAGTGAGAGCTCCGACCTCCTGATTCATACACACTGGTGTGTGTATGTATGTGTGTTTGTGTATCCCAGTTTGTTTGTGAGCTGGGTTATTAGTTCAGTTTGTACCAGTGTTCTGGTTATAACCACAATAAGAAAGGAACTGCATGACATTAACTCACAGAATCGCAAGTTTAATAGAGGTTATGAAGATAAAACGGTCACAATTGGTCAAATAGATGGAATATGTTGCTATAGTAAAAATCTAAAAAGCAGGTTTAAGATGGAGTGGATTTGATGGAAAATCCCGTGAAAATCAAGTGAAGCGCAGCTAGTAGTCTTAGACCTTCATATAAACAACCATCCTATTAACGTGAAAAAAAAAAACAATAATGTAATGAATAATTACAGGTAAAAGTAATGAGTATTATAAATATTATAGTTTAATCAACCAACATTTTACACCACCATTTAAGCCAAATTTAAATGCATGATTTGTCCATGATTGATTTGTGATAGAGAAAATATTGACATTCAAAACTACAGGGAGTACTGAAATTCTCCTTACACATGCGCGCGCACACACAGTATGTATAAATATATTGTGTACATGTTTAAGAAATTTCATGAGATATTTTGCTAAATGGTCTGTATAGAGACTTTTGGGACTCCCTGTACTATTGTTATAAAATCAACATTTAAATACCTTCAGTTAGTAGATAGTTGATAAATACCTAAAATATTATATAACAATAAATCAATTGTGAAGTAACAGTGACCCATCCTTCTCTCTTCCTCTAATATCTACTACTAGTTAATGTTTCATGTAGAGCTGTGAACCTGATAAAGGTACTGTTACTTTTGTAATCTCTAATAAACCTCTGCGGTTTCCTCGTCACTTACCGGTTATTAATTAAACATGGATGGAGGTAAAAGGCAGAGATGTTAAATAAATAAACATTTCCCCTCAGCTCGCTCTGATTTGATATGCTGAATTATCAAAACTGAAGATCTGGGTCAGGATGATGCAACATGTGTCATTTCTCTGCAGAATGGAACAGAGCTTGATGTGGTGATTCAGTTTATAAATAAAGTTGCTTTTCTACAAAGAACATGTTGTTTTCTGTTCAAAGAAAAGTTGGCTTGAATTGTAGAAGTTCAGACACTATGCAAATACATGAACACGTCACGGAAACTAAAAATCGCTTTTATTGAGTAGTGTCTTTATAGTGCAAATACTGTATTCGTAATATTAACTAGCAAAAGTATGGTTGCTTTTGCATTACTTTTGGTACAGCTTTAGTATTTTACAGTTGGGGGGGGGGAATAGGGAGTACTGCAACAAAAATACGTATAAAATAATTAACATCACAATTAAACATAAGCGTGTGCTAAACATAAAATTAAATAGTTTGAGGTAGTGCAAGGTGTGTCTGTATGCATGCATACATGTGTTCTACAGCTAAGCACGTTGTATTTTGATTGCAAATAACTTAACTATGTAATATTTTTACACACAGTGCCTAGTACCCTTACATCACATCACTCCCCTGTATCGAAAGCAGTGCGAGACAGTTCTCATTTCTCAGCTTTTTTTTTTCTCAACATGATCTAACACAATCTCATTGGCATAAAATGGGTTTCTGCTCAACGATGCACTTTACACCTTTGATGTGGTTCTTACATACCCAAATGTGGTACTGATTAATCACATTTGATTGCGGATGCACAGAACATGCTGTCCGATGCTTTTTCTAAGAAAAAGGTAAAGAGTGTAAAGCTCTGAGTAACAGATTTGAAAACATAGCATTAACTCAATGTATACATATATTCAAATATCTCAAACAGATTCCAGGAAAAGTGTTGAATTTAGTTTTTTTTGTAATTCAATATAAAAAGTGAAACTTATTCCAGAGTGACAGCATGTAAAGTGAAATATTTAAATCAGGTTTTTATATATATGTGTGTGTGTGTGTGTGTGTGTATACAGAATATATGTAAGGTATGATATGTATATGTATAATAAGGATTAAATATATAATCTTTTATATACACACATCTCTAGAACAAGTGTTAAGAGGAGACTGTGTGAATCAGGCCTTCATGGTAGAATATCTGCTAGAAAACCACTGCTAAGGACAGGCAACAAGCAGAAGAGACTTGTTTGGGCTAAAGAACACAATAAAGAACACTCTTTGAATGAGAAGGTGTGTCCAAACTTTTGGTCTGTACTGCATATACAGTATATAATACTTATAATAATATATAATTAGATTATTTATTCTAATTATATAATACATTATGTTTTAAATATATAATGTCTTAAAATATGTAATGTATAATAAGGAACAAGAAGAGCACTAATGGCAGAAGCCTATAGACATGCCAAGAGATAGTATACCTTAAATATAATAAGGTATACCGTATATATGTGTGTATACAGTATATATAACAGTATATAACATGTGGTATTTATGTTACCACATGTTATGTTAACATAATTATGTTGTCATGTATTTTATTTTATTTTATAGTTAAAACGTTGGCAACACACACACACACACACACACACACACACACACACACACACATATATATATATATGTGTGTGTGTGTGTGTTGCCAACGTTTTAACTATAAAGTAAAATAAAATACATGACAACATAATTATGTTAACATAACATGTGGTAACATAAATACCACAAACAGGCTGTGAAACTGGGTGATCTTTTATGGTATGCCTTGATGCATCTCTTCAGGTATGTGGTATTTTTTCCAGCGATTGTCTGCCCACCATGTTTCCCCTCCAATATTACTACACATCAACTTTTTTTCTCCGGTCCAATATGAAGAAAATGGGCCAAATATCAGTTCTCCTTTTTCGCGTCATTATTTCCGTGGATGAAATTAGCACAACAGTCTGGGACATTGCTTTCCAAATAAAATGCTAAATTCACCTTAATTTGAAAAGAAGACTTTGGATCACTGACCAAAGTCCATTGAGATGCTTCTGACATAGTCTTTGATTCAGGACTGGAGAGTTCCTGAAGAATTTTATGCTTCATGCTATGTTGGCTATTGATGCACTGACTCCAGTCTCACTCTCCTCTTTGTAAAGCTTTCATCGGCTTTGCTTGACAATCTTCTTAAGGCTGCAGTACCTGTTGCTTGTGCCCCATTTCATACCACACATTTCCCTTCCAGTTATCATGAATATTTCCAATGACCTTATGTGGTTTACGCTCCTTGTTGAGGATGTTGATGATTATTCATGGACAACTTTCAAGTTAGCAGTGCCTGTGCTGAACTAGACTGAGAGATACATGGAACCTATAATGTATGAATAATAATTTACTCAAACTACAAATTAAATCTTCTAACACAGTGAAATACTTGATTTAGAGTTTCATAAAATCTTCGTGAGCCCATTTCTCTTGTGCATATCTATCTCTTGACAGGTCTATAGACTTCTGCCATTGGGGTTCTTCTTGTTTATTTTATAACTTCCTTATTATACATTATATATTTTAAGATATTATATATTTAAAACATAAGATATTATATATTATTATAAATAGTATAAATATTATATTTGTTTATGATATATATTTAAAACATAATGTGTTATAAATTATATAATTAGAATAAATAATATAATTATGATTTATTATAAATATTACATTATACCATATATATATACCTTTATTTTTATTTTTTTATGACAAAATTTAATAAAGTAATTTTATTAGAATACAGGAACATTATATACAGAATTAAACACACAACAACAACAACAATAATAATATTATTATTATTATTGTTGTTATTGACTTTTATAAGTTTTATTTAAGTTACAAAATCAGAAATATTTTAAATCTGTAAAAATTCCTGATGAAATACAGTAGAAGGAAGTGGATTGGATTACAGGGATGTGATGTTTGAGGTGTGTGTAAATAAGCTACTGTGTCACAGAGCCTGCTCATGCAACTGAAAGGGGAAAAAAAGATTGAGCAAGAGTGAAAATATGTAACGTCATTGCTCTAACACACACTCATGAACTGGTGTTGGCACAGACTAAAGGAAGTTGACTGACGTCTGATTTTTCCCTCGGTCTTCCTCCAGTTATGAAATCCAGGACGTTCGAAGTGATTTAAGGGACAAAAGCATTCGTGGATTGCATGTATTGACACATAAAGATAAAATAGGATTAAACAAACTTAATCACACAGGAACAAAAATCAGGTATGAGAGCATGAGTAACAGGAAAACAGCTCAACACAAAGGTGTGATGAATCATTCATTTCCCTTAATTCAAGGATAATTTTCTTGTTTGGGGGCGGGGCTTAGCCTGGATGTGGCGCCAGGTCACCATAGTGCACCCTACACACAAACACACACAAAGTAGGTAAATAGTTATCTGACTAATTATTTTATAACAGTTGTTAATGTAAATGATCCCAAAGCATAGCATTTACAGAGTGTAAGTATAAATGAGTTTTTTTCAGAGGTGAGACAAACACACAGGTCAGGTTTGCAGAATGTGTGATGATAAATGCACCTGTCTGTCATATAAATCATATAAAACTCTTTATACCACTGAACCCTATACTGACCTGAGGATCGATTGACCTAGGCATGGGGTATTTTCTTCAAGGTTCCTGGGACTGTCCCTGCACAACGGGAGGACAAGCACACCGGTTAGACCAGGTAGTCACAGTATCTAGATGTATGTGCTTGTAAGGTGTAAAGGAAGTACAAATGCACATCACACAATATAAAACCATAAACCTTTATCATGTCACTGCGATAAACCTTCTGCACCCAAACTCGCTCCCATCTCAGAAACACATACTCTGGTGAGATACATTTTTTAAAGTTGGATAGTCTTAGATTAATGATAACGAGATTTGGGTGTTGGATTTGTACAGAGCTGTGAAGTCGTCATGAGTTTCTTCACCATAGTCCTGATAAAGCAGAGCTTCTTGATTTGAAAGAGGTTTTAAGTCAGACTCAGAGCGGTCCCAGGACTCTGAATAGGTGTTTAGTTGAATAGTCATGGCTCATTAGACTAACTAGTGAATGGTCATAAGTTTAGCTGAACAGTCCTGGAGCATTTTGGGTTTAGTTCAAAACATTTGAATCCTACGGTGTTCCTGTTTAAATCTTCTTAAGTTTTTGGTTACACCTAAACGGTCCTGAGAATTTTTTTCTTGGTCTTAAAGAGACCTAGACTAGTCATAATTTCCATTAGACTATAACAGTCTTGAATTTGTCCAAATGGGTTTTAGATAGTTATATTAAGGGTTAGTCTAAATGACATTTTACAAGTCTTAGACTACTGGAATAATTTGAAGGAGGTTTAGCTTTGTCTGGACGAATCCTGCATTAGTCCTATGGTGGATTTAGTTAGACATGAGAAGTTTAAACCTAATTGATAAGTTTTGAAGTTTGTGGTTAGTTTGAAAAATGTGATTCTTTTAAAATGTTGTGTTTTAGGAATTAAACTAACACCAAAGGCATCTTCATTTTACTGCCACAATACACACAGGCAATTTTGATTCACTTATTTCCTACTCACATGTTTTTGGACTGGAGAAACTGGACGAAAAAGCAGGGCACTGACCCTGAGATAAAGATGGAACCTGGAACCTGGATGTTGATTATTCAAAATAATTTAAAATATAAACATATTTTAGGCCAATGAAACTAAGTGCATCAGTGTTAAACCTGATAATGCATAGCGTAGAGAGAGAGAGAGAGAGAGAGAGAGAGAGAGAGAGAGAGAGTGAGTGAGTGTGTGTGTGTGTGTGTGTGTGTGTGTGTGTGTGTGTGTGTGTGTGTGTGTGTGTGTGTGTGTGTGTGTGTGTGTGTGTGTGTGTTGTGGTGTGTGTGTGTGTGTGTGTGTGTGTGTGTGTGTGTGTGTGTGTGTGTGTGTGTGTGTGTGTGAGCGAGCATCCTGTCCTGCAACACTCATAAACACACTACTCTCTAAAAGAGTCATCATGTTTGGCAACCACATTCAGAAATTTCCCTGTTTTCTAAAGCAGAGCCCCAGAGGAGATTAAATACTGCCCCAATCTCCTGCACCAGCACACTCTCTGAATTTTCTCCAGACGCTCTGAATCTTTGTATCACCTCCACAACCAGCAGCTGCAAACATCATGACTCCTCTTCTCGGTAAGTGTTTAATGTTTAACCTTCTAATCGACTGCTCGGGTCCGAATTCCTCCCTGTCTGGAAAGCGTCCTATCTTTCTCTTGTCGGTCTCTGGTTTCTCTTACTTCAGCATTTGGATACTTCAGTGCTGGCTTAGACCCTTTTGATTTCTATTGGTTCTCAGGAGCATCAGGTCATACTTAGTTCATTTGCTCAGAGGGATTTACAGTAAGTGTAAAGGTTTTTAATTTCGGCTAAAGATTCATAAATTAGTCATAATAAAATGTTAGTCAAATAGTCCTGAGTGCGTCCTGATATAACTGGGGTTAAACAGTAGTTTTGTTTTGTTTCAGCTATAGGATTATTAAAATAGTCACGACGCCAAGTTTCTGAAGCGTCGCTCTATTAGTCCTGATGATAAATAGAATTTAACAAATTTTTTAAGTCTTATATTAGTCTTTAGTAGTAGATTCTTTTTTATTATTTCCTGAAAACTGAAAAAAAAAATGGTTATCATGTGAACAGATGTTAAGTAAAGGAACATCACTAACAAATGTAAGACTGTGAAGTCTATCTCCATGCATATTTAATAATTTCCTGCGTGAACATGTTTTATTCTGCTCGCAGAACTGAAAGTAAAATTTTGTTTCTAGAAATAAAACTGGAAATAAGCAAAACTATCTTCCAATAGATTCATATCACTTGAATTGAGTTTCAATATTTAGGACTAGTCTTTAGTTTCTCTCAAAACAATTTGTGAGAAATATCAATTGCATTTGTGCTAAATTCACAACACTTGTATTCATATCATATCGCAAATCTGTTCTCTTGGTCCAACAAGGTCAAGGTCCTTTCAGCTCTTTCCTAAACAATTTGGGGATTAGTCTCCATCCTCTGGAGGTTTGAGGCGAAACTGGGACCGGGGATACAGATCATTAGTCCTAAAGAGTTTCTCATGATCCTGAGGATTTAGGGTTTAGATTTTTCATTTTGCCAGATTTTCTGTCTCTCCTAAGTAGTTCTTATATGTCCTCTCCTCCTAATGTGAAGTGTGCTGCATGATTGCGAATGTAGAAGTAATATTTAGATGTGTTTATGTCCCTCAGCTCTGCTCCTGCACTGCTCCTTAGTGCTTGTCTCCTTTTCCTCACCGATTAAACCAGCAAGCTCACCAAACAGCAACTTCAAGTCGAATGTGCAGGACGCTCAGAGTTTAGCTAATAAGATGTTGAAGAATATTCCTGCAGTACACAAATCGTGTGTAAGAAAGGTAAATTCTGTTAAATTTACTTCCAGTCTTATTGTTAATAACTTTTTTATATTTGTAGCGTTATTTGTATAGTTTAATAACATGATCAAGGACAAATAAAAAACCTGAAATAGAATGTGTGTGTGTCTGTTATGTGACGTTTCTTGCTATTATTTTTCAGACCTTTACTAATGACCCCGTCAGTCTGGAATACATTAGGACAACACTGGCGATTCCTTCTGCACCCAAACTTGCTCCCATCTCAGAAACACACACTCTGGTGAGATACATTTTTTTAAAGACGATTATTCTTAGATTAATGATAATAATATTTGGGTCTTTGGACAGATTTGGACAGAGCTGTGACATAGTCCTGAGTTCTTTCACCATAGGCCTGACAAACCAGAGCTTCCTAAAGAGTTAAAACAGTCTCAGAGCAGTCTCAGGACTCTGCATATATGTTTAGTTGAATAGTCGTAGCTCATTAGACTAACTAATGAATAGTCATAAGTTTAGCTGAACAATCATGTTTAGTCCCAGGCCATTTTCAGGTTTAGTTCAAAACATTTTAAATCCTATGATTTTCCTGTGGCGGCACGGTGGTGTAGTGGTTGTCGCCTTGCACCACCAGGGTCCGGGTTCGATCCCCGGCCAGACTCGATTCCCGTCTCTGTGTGCATGGAGTTTGCATGTTCTTCCCGTGCTTGGTGGGTTTCCTCCCACAGTCCAAAGACATGTACAGACCAAAAGTTTGGACACACCTTCTCATTCAAAAAGGTTGAATTTGTATTATGGCAAGAAAAAAGCAGCTAAGTGAAGAAAAAAACGAGTGGCCATCATTACTTTAAGAAATGAAGGTCAGTCAGTCCGAAAAATTGGGAAAACTTTGAAAGTGTCCCCAAGTGCAGTCACAAAAACCATCAAGCGCTACAAAGAAACTGGCTCACATGCGGACCGCCCCAGGAAAGGAAAACCAAGAGTCACCTCTGCTGCGGAGGATAAGTTCATCCAAGTCACCAGCCTCAGAAATCGCAGGTTAACAGCAGCTCAGATCAGAGAGCAGGTCAATGCCACACAGAGTTCTAGCAGCAGACACATCTCTAGAACAACTGTTAAGAGGAGACTGTGTGAATCAGGCCTTCATCAGGTAGAATATCTGCTAGGAAACGACTGCTAAGGACAGGCAACAAGCAGAAGAGATTTGTTTGGGCTAAAGAACACAACAAAGAACACAATAAAGAAAACTCTGTGAATGAGAAGGTGTGTCCAAACTTTTGGTCTGTACTGTAGGTTAGGCTAATTGGCGTTCCCAAATTGCCCGTAGTGTGTGAATAAGTGAGTGTATGTGTGTGTGTCTGTGCCCTGCGATGGATTGTCACCCTGACCAGGGTGTACCCTGCCATGTGCCCTAAGTCTCCTGGGATAGGCTCTAGGCTCCCCATGACCCTGAATAAAGGATTAAGCGGTATAGATGATGAGTGAGTGAGTGAGTGAGTGAGTGATTTTCCTGTTTAAAACTCCTTAAGATTAAGGTTACATCTAAACAGTCCTGAGAAGGTTTTACTTAGTCTTAAAGAGTCCTTGATTAGTCATAAGAAATTTTTGATAAATATTAAGCGTTAGTATAAATTAGATTCTTAGACTCCTGGAATAATCTGAAAGAGGTTTAGTTTAGTCTGGAGGAGTCCTGCATTAGTTCTATGGAGGAAGTTTAAACCTAACTGATGTTTTGAGAGTTTTGACGTTTGTGGTTAGTTTTAAAAAGGTGATTCAAAACAGAAGGGTATAGATTCTTGTGGTTTAGTCCTGAGGGGTGTTGGTAACCTGTAAAGTGTTGGGGTTTAGTCCTGAACTGTTATAACCCACCATGTCTCCTGTTGCAGGAGATGAATTTGCGCCGCATTTCTGACGGTCTGCAACTCCATCAGCGTCTACTGCAAGGAGTGAAGGAGAAAATGGATTGTTCTGGAGACCTAACACCGTTACTGGCTGAAATCAGTGAGCTGAACACGCACATCAATAAGGTGGGTTTCCTTCAGTGGTAGTACTGGCCTCCTACATGGGATGAGATTTATTTTTATTATAGATTGTGACCTTGTTGGTGTTGTTCTTGTTGTTGTGTTCAGGTGCAGGTGTTGTCTGGTGTTTCTGTTTCCACGCCTTCACCCAGCTCCGTCTCTGTCCTGTCTGAGCTCAGTAAAGATGATTATAAGTTGAACGTCGGTGTTCACCTGCTGCTGGAGCAGCTGCGTGCCTTCGGTCAGGATACAGTACGCACCTTACGAGAGATTCAACACTCAAACTTTCCCTTTTAACTAACGAAAAACCAACGTGTCTACACTTTATATAAAGGGCTATTTATTTATTTATTTATTTTGTGGAAATGAATATTTGTATATTTATTTTTGTACTGCAAACTTGAATTGATGCACTGGCTGTCACTATACTGTATAAATGCGGGAGTGGGACTGAAAGAGCTTTGTTTTGGTACATTTTGTCAATATTTTTAAATTTTTTGCATTTTTATAGAAAGATACAGTATAGTAAATGAGTGAAAATCTATCTTTTTTATTGTATGTTATTTATTTATTTAATATATTTATTTATATATTCCTTCATTCACTGTAAATGATTCAGCAGCAGGAGATGTGTTAATGTACAAAGTGAAACATTACCTTACAGTTGTACAGTACATTAAGAATTTAACTTATTGTATATTACACTTTTATTACATCTGTATGGAGCTTATAGCACACCTGGCGTTTTATCCAGGCTGGAAAATAAATCATTTGTATGGCAAATAAATAAATAAATGAATAAATAAATAAACTTCATGATGCACAGTGCTTTTAATTCATGCCACATGTGAAATAGTAAATTATTTATTATTGTGTTTTTCTGCAAAGCTATGTGTGTGGAGGAACGTGGAATGAATATCATTTAGATTTAATAAGAACGAAGCAGGAAAACATCGCTTGTTTTTCAGTGCGGTTTCTAACGGATATTTACAACCCCCATATCAATCTTCCTCATTTGCTCTTTCTCTCTCTCTCACACGCACACACACACACACACATGCACACACACATGCACACACACACTCAGTTACTGGTATCATAGTTATTTGAAATTTGTTTCAAAATTGATTGAGAACTTAAACAAATCGCAGCTGATTCACAAGAACCATAAAAAGATCATTGTTTCTTGATTCCGCAGGTGAAGATTACGTCCTGCAGTGGACTTCCTGCTAGCAATTTAGCAATTTAAACTAAATATAACACCTTCCTTTCTAAACAAAACATCGGAAATTCCTGAAGATTCATATATTCTTTCATTAGGAATTTTCTGGTTATAGGAACTATTATGAGACCGCCAGTCTACCATTATGGACCATTAGAAACACATCAAACCTATCAGGAACTAGGAAATCTTCAATAGTTTCCATCATGTAAAAAAAAAAAAAAAACAGTTTAACGATTTCTGATATAAAAAAAAAATCTGTTTGATATTAAACACCTCTAGAAAACCAAAAGTATGTTTTAATACAATTTGACAATCCATTACAAACCATTAGACGGATCATGTTCCTTTAAATTAGGAACAGGAAAGGCTGTAATTGTTTCCATTAGTGGTTGTAATGATACTTAAGTGTGTGTTTAAGTTTAAATTGATTTCTGTTCATTCCTTATGGATTATCTGATTTTATTCAGGTTAAAGAAGGTTCTATTGGGTTGTAGTGGAATCTACTGGTAACCATTATAAGATGAAAAACATTACAGATTTTCTAATATCTAATTGTTTGTAATGTATGTATAATCCATACTGTTAGTTTAACCTAATCCAATCACCAGTAAATCCTAAATAGAAACCATTACGCATAAAAAAAAAAAAAAAAAAAAAAATATATATATATATATATATATATATATATATATATACACACACACACACACACAGTAAGTCTCCTATATACGAATGAGTTCAGCTCCGCCAGCTCGTTCGAAAGTCCAATTTGTCTGTAAGTCCGACAAACATTGTCTAGATACTAGGATACTAGCACAATCGACTATACACAGTATAAACTAACATATTCCATGATCTTGTCCTTGTTCTTTAGAATCATGCCCATGGTTGAACGATTCATGTTAAAAGAACGAGCAATGTCTGCCATCTTTTCAACTCATTCCATTCGCTCAATTATTTTCACATTAGTTTCCATTGTTATTGCTTGGCACTTCTTAGCAGTACCAGCTTCATCGCCGCTGCTTTTAAGCTTGCTTCTGGACATCCTTGGCTAGTATTGCACATGCAGAGGATGCACACTGCACGCTGGTGACAATGTACGCCGGACATGTGATCTTACTTCCGTGACTTAACATGTGCAAAAATGTGTATCTTTGAAAGTTTGTAACTCGAATCTTAGTATGTAGGAGACTTACTGTACTGTAATGTTTTTAGCAGGGTTTTCTTATAGTTAGATATCTAATTTGTTATAAATCTAGACTGTTTACAATTTAATGCAAGCTAAGCTAGTATCAGGCATGAATTCTTAATGAATTAATTAAAAATTAATTATTACCAATCCATCACATGGGTTAAAACAATGTAATGATATCCATGATGTTAAGCTAACTAAATGGCTCAATTTTACTTCATTCTGTGATACTATTAAAATCATAAAGATATGATATTAGCATATTTATGAATCAGTATTAAACACATAAAACATATAAATATAAGCAGCTAACAGTATTACACACTGTTAGCTGTGAGCTAGAACCAAAATAAACTTAACTAGCATGCTAAATATTCCAGAAATAATGCTACATGACTATAAGTTAGCCTGCTCTAATAATGCAGTACAATTTATGTAAAGCATGTCAGTAGAACTGTGAGCTAGCTAGATGAGGTAGCATGAGAATTTGCTAGCAGGGCAACAATTGGGGGTTTCTGAGTTGTCCAAAACACTAATCAGAGAAAGATTAAAAACCGCACTGAAAGCCCATTGCTTACTTGTGATAATGCAGCTAGTTATCTCTGTTATGACTCAGTCTTTGTTTTTTGTTCTTTTTCTCGAGATGAAGTAAAGATACGGTCACACTTAGACAACACACACAGGCGCGCGCACACACATACACACAGATCTCTAACACACTTGTTGCAGTGTGTGTATCAAAGCATGTTAATAAGATATAATAACTTTCTTCCTAAGCTAACAGACCAGTGTCATATATCACACATCATACATAATGCATAACAGCGTAAAGCACAACATGTGCTGCATAACAACAAACCAGGAACTTGTGTGTGAATGTTGCCACTAAAACGTAAAATGATGCGCGACACTCACAAACTGTCGCTAATTGTGACATTGCACCATTTTTTTCTTATCAGCATTAGCCATTTTAAGAAACACAGAAAATTCTAGAACACACAGCAAATCTTATATTTAACTAGAACACGGCTGATTAGCAAGAACGCACAAGTAGCAACACACTGCTAAAGTCATAATAACACTAGAATATGGAATCATAGCTAGCTAATCCACTAATCGCTAATTAGCGGTTAGCACACGAAATTAGCACACTCAGGTAAAGCTGGACGATTTTTTAAAGAAGTGAAAACCATTCAGAACCATGTACAGGCACTGATCTTAGTTCTGCAGGTGTCTCCTTCAGTGAGAGACACTAACTAGCATGCTAGTTATTTCACTGTTTAAATCAGCTAGTCATATTTAACACCGTTCTTCATTAGAAACAGTAAGAGCTGACTGCTGGAGCCTAATGTGTTTCTGATCATCTGTAATGATCTGTAGTGGTAGGTGAATTTGTTGAGATGTTCCTAATGGTGGATTATCAGATTTTATTCTGTGTAGGATTATGCATAATCATTGCTAATCGCTAATTAACGCTTAGCATAAAAGATTAGCGTTCTACACAAATTAGCATGCTTAACTAAAGCCTGACAGACTACTAAACAAGTAAAATCTCAGGTTCTATGTGAAATACAATCCAGTGATTTTCATACACTGGGCTAGTCAACACACTCACTGATTTTTTTTTTGCTTGTTTGTTTATTTATTTTTCACTCCTAAACCTGGCACACCCTACCAGTGCATTGTGGGTAATAATCACCCGTAACATGTCGTCAACAAGAGTTGCTAAAATGGACTAAATGTGCTCAAGGATTTTTTCAAAATGGCCAATGTTATAATAAGAACACTAAGAGAGTATGAAGGATTTTAGGGCGTTAAGGACGCAGCCCATTTTTGCTTTTAACTCTTCCTTTGCTCTTGGTCTTTCTTCCTCTGCTTCTCTCTCTGTTTCTCCAGCTTGTCCAGAGCCTTCCTCTCCTTCTCCGCTGCAGTGTGTATGGCTTTGATGCGACGCTTCAGAACACTGCGATCTGATGAGTTTAACACACCCAGAGCCTGAACAGACAGACACACACACACACAATCAAAGTTACATTTTTTAGTTTAGGTTAGATTAGTTTTATTTTGACAGTTTTGTGTGCTGCTGGAGATTATGGGCCCCTTGAACACCTAATATACTATACCAGAATGCAGCAGCAAGATTCCTCACTAGAACCAGAAGATACGAGCACGTTCATTCTTTTTGAACGAGTCTTAAACATGACTCGGAAGAATTAATTGTCTCGTTCATTTTCTACTAGGCGCGAATGTGCAAAGCATCACAAAACCATGCAAAGCTTATGTACAGGAAACAGAAATTACCCTTGAGTCTTCTAATCGTTCGTTCTTTTGTCACATGACTCCCATAAACACTATGAAGTGCAATAGATTCAAAAGACGAACGACTCGGCCGAGAAGACTAAAAGACTCATGAAAAGAACCGTTCAGTTCTTTTTCCTGTGTAATGCACTGTATAGCGTCCATGAGAGTCTCATGACAAAAAAAAGAACGATTCGGACCAGAAGTAAGCTGCTTGTTGCTTGTTCTGTTTATCATAATATGTCCTTTAGCTGCATTGTAATATTTTCATTACTGCAACTATAGCCAACATTTGTGTATGTAGAAGTGTTGGGGGTCTGGCTCCTAGTGAAATACCGCACTGATTTTAAAATAATACCTTGAATAAAAATAATTAAAAAATAATAATAATTGACCTTTAGCACACTAAATGGTCTTGTACCACAGTACCTGTGAATTGCTAGTGTTTTATGATCCGCCACACCTTCTTCAATCAATCAAAGGATGCAGGCTGCTTGTCAGTACCGCGTATTATGGAAACTACAGCAGGGGGTTAAGCTTTTTCTTACAAAGCCCCAAAGTTATGAAATAGCCTTCTAATTAACTGTTATCGCTTTTTCTCTCCTCTATCTCTCTCTCTCCTTGTCTTTCTCTGTTGAGCTACACATGGCACTCCTGAGCTCCTAGTGATTCAGACCCATCAGTCAAGCATTGTTGGAAAATTGTTGGGGTTTTTTTTCAGGGGCCGGTATGCCCAAGTACTAAAGAACCAAAGACTTAGCTGTGCGGACATCTAGAATAAATTTATTCCACCACCTACTGTAGGTACCAGAAAAGAAGAGTCTAGATGGACGTTTCCTTACATCCCTGAGGATGGTGGCACATTCTTTTCACATATTTCCCTAATTTTCTTTTTGACTTTCTTTTGTTAATCTGCTTTGCGACAATGACTGTTGTTAAAAGCGCTATATAAATCTAATTGAATTGAACATAAATGTAGCATGTATTTAGTGCAGTTAAGCTCCATATCATATAGCTCTCCATCCACTAACTGCTGTTCCTTCTGTTCACTCTCATGGTGTGTGTTTTTCGTGTAAAGAAAGATTCTCTTATCAAAGTAGATAACATTGACTTCTGCTTTGATACAAAAGAGGAGGAGGCACTTGCGGAAGTTCAGGGATTTCCAGCAAGTGGCATCAATGCAGTGGTGGTGGAATAGTTTTTCCACCACCACTGTACACATAGAGTACACATTATAAGTACACATAGAGGAAGCCAGTATTGAACAGATATGCAATATCAGTATTATTGCATGCCTGGTACTACCTGGCAGTGTATTGCACGTGAGAAGCATAACATCTTTGACACGTCTGAAACTGTTGTTATAATGCCAGCAGCCTGACACTGGGATTGTTTTGGTTTTGATACTGATGCATTAGCCAAGGCTTCAGCCACAGTGAAAGTATCTTTATCCAATATCAAAGTCAAAGTGAACTTTATTGTCAATACGATCATGTAAACAAAATTTACACAGCGGATTGAAATTTAATTCTTCAGACTCCAGATGTGCAAAAACAACATGTAACATACTAATGCAAATAACACATACACGTACAGACACAACAAGTAACAGGAGTGCACACAGATTATAACAATAAAACAGTAAACATAACATGACACATTTAAAGTATTGAAGATGTTATATTATTATATTATATTATGTTATAATTCAAGTGACATAAGAAAAGTATGATGGTTGAAGTGAATTGAGTCCAATAAAGGTGCGTAATATAGTGCAAATGCAAATAACAGCATGGAGATACATGATGTATCTTGCTGGTGAGAATGCTCTCAATAGCGCATCTGTAGAAGGTGGTGAGTGCAGGAGGTGGAAGGTCAGTTCTTCTCATCCTTCGAAGGAAGTGAAGGCATTGCTGTGCCTTCTTGACTATGGAGGTGGTGTTGGTGGTCCATGTCAGATCATCTGTGACGTGCACCCCCAGAAACTTCACCCTAGCAGAGCTGGAGCAGCAGTCCTCTCAGACAACATCTCCAGGACACTACGAACCATCTGACTGGCAGTAAGTCGTGTCTTAGATTCCAAACATAATAGCCACATTCAAACTCACCATACTGATAGACGCGCACACATAGCTTGTCCTATTGAAACTGTGTCTGTTCCCCGAATAGTGAGAAAAAAGAATAAGTTTGTTAAAATCACTCGAAACAATCTAAGAACTATAAAACCAGAAAAAGGCCAAATAAGTAATCAAAATATACCTCTAAAGTTTGGGCTTCTCAACATCAGATCCCTTGTGCCTAAAGCACTGATTGTTAATGAAATTATCTCAGATTGCTGTCTTGATGCACTCTGCCTTACTGAAACCTGGCTCAGACCAAATGAATATATTGGTTTAAATGAGTCGACTCCGCCAGGATATTTCTATAAGCACGAACCCCGTCAAACTGGTCGTGGTGGTGGTGTAGCTACAGTGATGTTCTCACTGTTACTCAGAAAACAAGGCCCAAGTTCAACTCGTTTGAAGTGCTTATCATTAATGTTGAACTCAGCAAAATACATAATAAACCCTTGCTACATTTTGTCCTGGCCACCGTGTACAGACCCCCGGGGCCAAATGTCGATTTTCTTAAAGAGTTTGGACATCTGCTATCAGACCTATTGGTTAACTTTGACAAAATGCTGATAGTAGGAGACTTTAACATTCATGTAGACGATGCTAACGATGCTTTAGCACTCGCATTTATGGATTTGCTAAATTCCTTTGGGGTTAAACAAAATATAAATAGACCAACTCACCGCTTTAATCATCACAGATCATCATCTCTTAGTATATACTCTACCTGTAGAACAGCGTAGCTGTGCCTCCCTACGTTATCAATTCGGTAGAAATATTAATCCGACTACTAAAGACAGATTCACAAGTAATTTGTCGGATCTGTCCCAATTTCTTATCAGACCCCTAAGTGCAGACGATCTAGATGAAGTGACTACCAGCATGGGCACTATTTTTACCAGTACATTAGACATTGTTGCTCCCATCAGATTAAAAAAAGTCAGAGATAAAACAATTGCACCATGGTACAACAGTCATACTCTCGCCCTAAAGAGAGCAACCCATAACCTTGAGGGAAAATGGAGAAAAACTAAATTAGAAGTTTTTAGAATCGCGTAGAAAGGTAGTATGTGCAGCTATAGACGGGCTCTAAAAGGCTAGGGCCGAGCATCTGAGCCAACTGATAGAAAGAAACCAAAACAATCCCAGGTTCCTATTTAGTACAGTGGCTCGCCTAACAAAACCTAAGATGCCTGCAGGGAGTATCCCATCACAGTTTAGAAGTGAAGACTTTATGAACTTCTTCAATGAAAAAATCAATAGTATCAGGAAGAAAATAAAGGAAATTCAACCTCTAACAACATCTCATGATCCAGTCCAGTCTAAAGCTTCACAAGTAGATTTTCAGTGCTTTACAGGTATAGGACAGGAAGAGCTGTATAAACTTATCACCTCGGCTAAATCAACAACATGCTTGCTGGATCCAATCCCAAAAAGATTTTTAAAAGAAGTGATAAAAGCTGGAGCGCCCCTTCTAAACATTATCAACTCTTCATTATATCTAGGTTACGTCCCTAAACCTTTCAAGTTGGCAGTTACTAAGCCTCCGTAAAAAAATCTAATTTAGTCCCAAATGATATAACAAATTACAGACCAATTTCAAACCTTACGTTTATATCAAAGGTATTAGAAAAGATAGTATCAGCACAAATATTCACCTTCTTGCAGGAAAACAATATCCTCAAAGAATTTCAGTCAGGTTTCAGGCCCCATCATAGTACAGAAACTGCACTAGTTAAAATTGCATAAGACTTAGCTTCGAACCAAGGCTGCATCTTAATTCTCGTCTTACTTGATCTTAGTGCTGCATTCGACACTATAGATCATAACAGTCTCATAGATCGCTTACAAAATCACATTGGTATTCAGGGACAGGCGTTAAAATGGTTTAGATCCTACCTGTCTGATCGATTCCATTTTGTAGATCTGAATGGAGATCAGTCTGGTGTAATGCCAGTGAAATATGGGATGCCACAAGGGTCAGTTTTAGGACCACTGCTTTTCTCAATATACATGCTTCCCTTGGGTAACATCATTAGAAGACATGGGATTAGTTTCCATTATTATGATGATGATACCCAGTTATACATCTCAACAAAACCAGACGAAATACCCAAATTGTCTAGACTAACTGAGTGTATTCAAGATATAAAAGATTGGATGACCGATAATTTTCTTTTATTAAATTCAGATAAGACAGAGATATTACTTATTGGCCCAAAAACCAGTACACACCAGCTCTCACAATTCAGCTTGCATTTAGAAGGATGTACTGTTACCACCAGCTCGACAGTGAAAAACCTGGGTGTAATATTAGACAGTAACTTATCCTTTGAAAATCATATCTCCAACATCACAAAAACAGCCTTTTTCCACCTTAGAAATATTGCCAAGCTTAGGAACATTTTATCTGTATCTGATGCAGAAAAGCTGGTTCATGCATTCATGTCCTCTAGGCTGGACTACTGTAATGCATTACTGGGTGGCTGTCCTGCATCCTCAATTAACAAGTTACAGTTAGTCCAAAATGCAGCCGCCAGGGTTCTCACTAGATCCAGAAAATATGATCATATAACCCCAATATTATCATCCCTGCACTAGCTACCTGTTCAGTTTAGAATTAATTACAAAATAGCATTACTTGCATACAAGGCTCTAAACGGTCTAGCTCCCACATACCTAACCAGGCTTCTGATACTTTACGATCCACCATGCTGCTTAAGATCAGAAAACTCCGGACTTCTGGTAGTTCCCAGAATATCAAAATCTACAAAAGGAGGTAGGGCATTTTCATATTTAGCTCCAAAACTTTGGAATAGCCTTCCTGACAGTATTCGGGGCTCAGACACAGTTTCCCAATTTAAAAGTAGACTCAAGACGCATCTCTTTAATCTGGCATACACATAATTAATTTCTTTACCTCATACTCCAGTACATCTATCCTGAATGTCAACCACGCTAATTCTTCTCACCTGCTCTTTATTTTTACACCCATCCCGAGGCATCTGGAGATTGTACCAGCTTCAGTAGAAAGAGGCCAACACTGCGAGGTTCCTGAGGCATCCAAGGAAGGATCTGCTCTAGCTGGATTCTTCTTCATGTTGGTTTGGTTCTACACATGCTACTCCTGAACTCCCATTGATCCAGAGCCCATCTGCCCTCTGCACCTGCTGACTCATCCCTGTGCTGAACTGGACTACATGTTAATTTAAAGAACTTCTGTTATATTGAACTTTCAGTTGCATAACACCCATGATGTTATACAATTTCTGTTATCACCCAAATGAGGATGGGTTCCCTGTTGAGTCTGGTTCCTCTCAAGGTTTCTTCCTATTGCCATCTCAGGGAGTTTTCCCTGCCACTGTCGCCATCACCCTTGGCTTGCTCATCAGGGACAATTGCATTATCTAGACACATTTTTCTTACACATATACACTTCCATAAATTTTCTTTTCATTTTCTTTTCATTTCTGTGAAGCTACTTTGAGACAATGACTACTGTTAAAAGCGTTATAGAAATAAAATTGAATTGAATTGAAAAACTTGGTGCTTTTCACAGACTCCAAAGCACTGTCATTTATGCTGAGAGGGATATGCGGCCTGTGGTTCTTTCTGAAATCCACAGTTATTTCTTTTGCTTTGCTGACATTAAGTTATAGATTGTAAATGTCGCACCAGTTGATGTACCTCCTCTCTATAGTCTGAGTCATTGTTGTTACTGATGAGGCCCACCACTGTTGTATAATTTGCGAACTTGATGATATAGTTTGAATTGTATCTGGCATAACAGTCATGTGTCATCAGCGTGAACAGCAGAGGGCTCAGCACACATCCCGGGGGGCCCCGGTGCTCATAATAGTGGTCTCTGAGGAGTTTTTGCCAACTTTAACTGTCTGTGGTCTTTCTGTGGGAAAATCAAGTATCCAGTTACATAGTGGGGTGCTAATGCCTATTTCACTGAGAACAATGTGGGACAAACATAGGTGGAGTGCTACTGATATGGCATAATCGGTAGAGCGCTTAGGACGGTATGCAAACTGATAGTGGTCGAATGTGGTTGGAAGACTGGATGCTATATGGGCCTTGACTAACCTTTCAAAGCACTTCATCATGATGGGCGTGTTTGCTATGGGCCGGTGGTCATTTAGTGTTGTGGCTGGGTGGTGGCTTTGAAGCATGTTTGAAGAGATGTTGAAAATATCTGTGAGAACGTCTGTGAGAAAATCAGCACAGTCTCTAAGCACATGCCCCGGTATACTGTCCGGACCTGCAGCTTTCCTGGGGTTTACCTTGAGTAGGATCCTCCTCACATCAACTGGGTCCAGCTGATGGTATTTTCATCCTTAAACCAGCTGAAGAAGGTGTTGAGTTCAGGAAGCCTATGTTGTCCTCACACAGTGATGATGTCAGTCTGTGACTGACCGGATGCCTTGCCATAGGCGTCTGGGGTCTTTTGTGTCTGTAAAGTCTACTTCAATTTTTTGTCCATAGGCACGTTTGGCTGTTCTCACACCACGATTTAAGTTTGCTCTGGTGGATCTGAGGACATCTTTGTCACCGGACTTGAAAGCATTATTCCTTGCTCTCGCAAGCTCACATACCTCCCTAGTAAACCAGGGTTTTTTTGTTTGCTGTTATGGTGATGTTTTTTATAATGGTTATGTCTTCCATGCATTTCGATATATATTCCATCACAGACTCAGTGTATTCTGTGAGGTTGACCTGTTGGTAGGTGGTGGCAGCCTCCCTAAAAACAGTCCAGTCTGTGCACTCAATACAGTCTTGGAGAGCCGAGGTAGCTCCCTCTGGTCATGTTTGCTTTACAGAAGGCCTGCTCCTGGTTAACAATGGTCTGTATGCAGGAATTAGCATGACAGTGAGATGGTCCAAGTTCCCTAGATAGGGGTGGGGAACAACTCTGTATGCTTGTTTAATGTTGACATAGATCTGGTAAAGAGTGTTCTTTCCCCTGGTAGCAAAATTTGCAAGTTTGTGATAATGTGGTAGCACCATCTTTAGTTTGGCCTGATTGAAATCGCCAGCGATTATGTAAACAGAGTTCGGGTTAGAGCTTTGTATTGAGCTCACAAACTGGTACAATGTGGCCAAAGCATCCTTAGTGTTTGCACTGGGTGGAATATAAACAGCTGTGATGATGATAGCTGTGAATTCTCTGAGCAGGTAGAATGCTCGACATTTAAGTGTTAAATATTTAATGTCCTCAGAACAATGACTTGTGACAATTTTGGCATTTGGACACCAGTTGTTGTTGATAAAAATACAAATACCGCCTCCCTGAGATTTACCACTGAGAGCTCCTGTCCACCCGGAATGTTGTTAGACCATCCACCTGAATGGCATTATCCGGAGTGTTACAATTGAGCCATGTCTCTGGATCTCACCTTTCTTTGTATAGGTGCAATCCATTTTATTTTCCACGTTGGATAGAAGTATAGAAGGAAGTGGCGGTCTATAAGGGTTAGCTTTTAGCCTGGTCTAGCACACCGTTTGCGATGCATCCTGTGCCGGTCCGCGATGGGGGGAAGGTCCGCTGCTTTGCAGGCCCTTCGGTCCTCTCTGCATAGAATGCCGAGCTCGTTGAGAGTTTTGAGTTCCAACAAAAAAAAAATAATGAACGGAGTTTTGTAGTGCGTGTAATGAGCTACTGTCATAGATTATTTTAGTGCCTAATTGTAGCGGTATAAACGAAACATTAACCATAAAACACACATCACTATGGGGAGCTGAAGTAGCCACTGCCGTACAGAGCGCTGCCCTGGTATGGTGGCGCTGATCAACCAGCAGTGCTCTCTATGTAGTGAGATATCTTTGGCTTATAGTTTGTCACTTTTGGAAGTGGTCTCTTGCTATTGCTCAAATATACAGTTTAGAACATAAATGATCTTGGCTGTTACCAAGACCTGGTTCTGTAAAATGAAGCCAACACCAATCGAAAATGTGCAGTTTCTCTAATGTGAGTCAATCACAACGGAGCCCCCAAAGAGCTTCACTTTAAAACAGTAATAAATAATATGTTTACAACCTGGTCAGTTAAAATTACATTAAGCCATAAATTTATATTTAGATATTTAATATTTATATTTATATTTTAGATGACAGCTGCATTGCAGGTGTCAAACCGCTAACTGTCTGCTATTGTCACGGTCACGGCAGGCTCCGCCCCCAATCAATGCTCCAACTCTCCCGAATTCTGATCACACACACCTGCACTTCATCACCCACACATATACAGTATATACACGTCATTTCCCTTCTCTCACTGTGTAAACTCCACTATGGACAAGGACTCCATGCTGTCGACGCATCACACTGCTTACCCAACGCTTCTTCGTCTCCGTGTCTCCGTATTTCCTCAACTGAGGAATTCCACTGAGTGGAATTCCTGATCAACCAGCAGTGCTGAGTGATTCCACTGAGCTCCACATCTTTACTACCCCGTCTGCCCTTCCTGTTCCTCCACGTACAGAATTCACCCCACTTTCCACGTTTCACTTCTCAAACCATATCATTCACCCATATTTCCTTTTTCCACAGAGCCTGGTTCCGATGACGAGCCCCCCCCGGCCCTGGATCTAAAAGAAGGCACTATTTACACTGTGAAGGAAATCCTGAGATCCCGTCGCCGAGGTGGACGACTCGAGTATCTCGTGGACTGGGAGGGGTATGGCCCTGAGGAGAGGAGTTGGGTCCCACGGGCAGACATCTTTGACCCAAACCTCCTCAGGGAGTTCCACCAACAACATCCACAAATGCCTGCTCCCAGGGGTAGAGCTTGTCGCAGACTTTTTCTGCAGCCCTCAGGAGCGGTCCGTGGAGGGTGGGGTTCTGTCACGGAAGGCTCCAACTCTCTCGAATTCTGATCACACACACCTGCACCTCATCACCCACACACATATATACAACTATTTCCCTTCTCTCACTGTCTGAACTCCACTACGGACAAGGACTCTCCGTGTCTCCTCGTCTCCGTGTCTCCTCATCTTCTCGTCTCCATGTCTCCTCAACTCCGTATTCTACCGAGCTCCACATCCTGCCTACCCCGTTCTTCCCTTCCTGTTCCTCCGTCCACAAGCTCCATCAATATAACAGCTAAGACTTTCCGGTTCATTTTTCATAATAATACTGTTCGTTTTCAATAAACGTGCTCATTCGGGTTTTTTACCGTCACATCTATTTGTTGTGTCAGTCCTTTCGTAACAGCTATGCACCAATTTAGCTAACTGGAATTGTTGTACTTTAACTCACCACAAGAAATGTAGGAGTTGACACGGAATGGAGTGTGGAGTATGCATGACTGAGTTCAAACAAATGAGTTAGCATATAAATGAATGTTAGTTACCAAAGCATTTTAGCGAAGCTCCGTTTTTGTCTGATTATGGATTAATTAAGTTTTAGGTGGAGTCAGCATCTGCCAAGATGGTGACAACCAGAGCTTCCACAACTAAGCTTCAAAATTGTTCTTTAAGGAACCTCTGGGTGACACCACCGAGGGTTTGTCCAGGTCCCTGGATGTTACAGGTTTTTTCTCCATCTAAAAAAGGTAGTTCCCTGAATGACTTTGGTTTTAGGGGTGTGTATATAACATCATTGACATGGCGGGTGAGGAGGAAATCACAACCAAGGATTTAACAAAGAGCTCAGTTTTATGTAGTTAACACTTATGTTTCAGGTGTTTTATTATTTCAAGAGTTCTAATTATGAAAATATTCATGGCTTCCACTTTAAATCTGTGACCGTTGGTGTGCAACTCTTATTCAAACCATAACACACAATCAGTTGTCCACATTCTGCACATATATAATCTCTAAAGCAGGGACAGGGAGGATTTATTGTTTCTGAGTTCCTGCTCCATTACTTCCTGGTTTTAACTCATGGTTTTCAATAGGGACATAAATTATTCCATAAGTTTATAATGATTGTATTTATTTATTTACATTATGCATGTTCCAGGCCTGTGCCAAAGTGCTGCTTGAAAAAAACAGATTAGGACATATACATAACCTCTGTGTTTGTGTACCTTGAGTTTGGTTCCATCCATCTGCAGCAGGAGTTCTCCATCCACGTCTTTGTCCCTGAACTCAGGGACGTACTGCTCCATATTTAAACTCCTTAACCAATCACACACCTGCTGTGTGCTCCATGATCTTGCTACACACTGAGGCTCATCTGCACGCTGCGGATGAATCAGGACAGGACAGGATCATAACACTGTGTGGGTTTTTGTCACTGGGTCAGAAAGTGTGGAGCTCACGTTACATTTACTGGAGGGTCAAGGTGTACAATCAGAGAACTGAGTCTAAGAGTCAAATTAATATGCTGATTCAATGTGTACAATGTGTGGTTTTCTTCTTGGTTAATACCACCGTTCATTATTAATATTTTCCCTCTGCACAAATATACTGTACAGTATATCTGCAGTGAGAGGACGAATGTGAATACCCCCGTAGAGGGTGCTGCTTCCTCCGTACTGACCTCGTCTGAAGACTGGGACAGGGTCTGGTAGGGATGATGAGAGGCGCGAGATTCAGAGGGAGCCAGAGGACTTTTAGGAGAAAACTCATCACTGAAGGCTGACTCCTACAAAGCAAGTGAAAGAGATAGAGAGAAAAGAAAGAAAGAAAGAAAGAAATGTGTTTACAGTGTGCCAGTCCTTAACATTTACATATTTGTATTCACAGATTTGCATAAATGTAAACAGGTGTAAAAATGATAGAAATCCTGTTTCCAAATAAAATTAGGGATTAGGGACAGTCTTCCATTTACATGTGTACCTAAGTAAACGTACAGAAGTACTTACCTTTAAATTTACTTAAGTATCAAAAGGACCGGGTTTGTATTAACTCACTGTAGCCTTTTTCATAAAAAAAAAAAAAAAAAAACACCTCTCCCCGTCCCCTTTGCTTCCTGATTGTGAATGTACTAATTTTGTCTGTCTCTGATCTCAAACAACTGTTAAGCAGGTCTCCAAGGAAAGGCACGTCACGCAATTACGCATTATAGTCAGCAGTATTTGAATTCCAACTTCAAATACTAGGAGTACTGTACAGAAACTTGTTAGAGGCTGTAGTGAAGAACAATAAAGGGATCTGTCTGATATAATTTCTCAAGTAAATCTCCTCAGTGACCTCCTTGCCTCTAAACATAAAGCAGTGACTGATGTATGGAATCTGCTTTGGGAAGAGTTGATAACAGAAAGTGCATTTCTGGTAAACAGTTATTCTTCTTTTGGCCAGTGCTATAAAGCAATGCACTAAGTTGGTTCTATAATATGATTTGGAACATGAGGCTGGGTAAACAGTTCACACACAGGAAATAAACATTGTTAATAAAGTGTGTGTGCACAGACGAGTGTGTAGTGCACTACCTGAGAGTCAGACTTGCTTGGGCTGCGGGAGTGAGTCACCATGCGGGGAGATGAGGACGTGGAGGAGGAACGATGACTGTCGGAAAACCAGGAGAAAGGCACAAAGGATCCTGAATGGCGGGATGAGTTTTCACACAGCTCTCTAAACACCCATACAAATATAAGGTTGAGTTTACTAAGCGTCTAATCAAAGAATTTTAATGTTCACTGAGTCGTAATCCTGTTACTGTACACGATGTGTTAATGTAACTTTATCTGTGTGTGTGTGTGTGTGTGTGTGTGTGTGTGTGTGTGTGTGTGTGTGTGTGTGTGTGTGCATATGTGCATATGTGTGCAATGAATTTAGGAAGAAGTGAGACACTTGCCGGCTTCCCAGGGAGAATCTTTTTGCGTTATCTTTCTTCACTCTAACGTATGATCGACGCAGAGTCACCCTGAGGGAGAGAGAGTATGATTAATATAATACTTTTATTGAGCTTCACTGTTACGTCTAAACAGGAAGTAACAGTAATTTCTATGTGGAAAAGAGACAGTGAGGCAAAGGGGCAGTGGGATCGGGGGTTGCGGGGTAGAGGAGCAATAAGATAAAGATTGAAGTGAAGTAGAGGGAGGTAAAGTAAGGTAAGGGGAAGAGGGGAAGGTAAGGAAGGGGAAGTGAGGTAGAGGGACAGCGAGGTAGCAGGGCAATAAAGTAAAGGGGCAGTAAGGTAAAGCGGCAGTAAGGTAAAGGGGCAGTAGGTAGAGGGGTGGTGAGTTAGAGTGGCAATACAATAGAGGGAATTGTGGTAGCAGGTCAGTAAGTTAAAGTGACATGAAATGAATTGAGGAAAAGGACAGTCTGGTACATGGGAAGCGAGGTAGATGGGAAGTAAGGAAATGGGACAGTGAGGTAAAGGGGTACTGAAGTAGCCGGCTAATTAGGGGGAAGTGAGGAAAAGGTGGAATACGATAGATAGGACTGCGGTGGCAGGCAGGAGTTTAAAGTGACAGTGAGTTAGAGGGAAAGTTAGGAAGATGGTAAGTGAGGTAAAGGGTGAAAGATCTTCACTCGTGTGGCACCACAGACATAAGGCACAGTCTCATGGAAAAAGAGTAGTTTTATTAGGAATTATAAGAAGAGGGAAGGGAATTGAGGAGGGAGGAAGAAAAGAAGGGGAGAAAAGTAGTGAGTGCGTGCACGTGCTGGTCCGGGCTACTTGGCTGGCGAGTGTTGGCCATGATGGAGTGGTAGAGTACATGCAAGTGGGCAGCGGCTCCTGCTGGCCGTTCAACGCAGCTTTCAAGTCAAGTCAAGTCAAGTAGGCTTTTATTGTCATTTCATTCATCAACAAAAACTAAATTGCTAACTAAGCTGGCTAGCTGAGACAAGACAGATTGACATGACAAAATAAATTAACAACATAAATTAACAGAAAAACTAAATAGCTAACTTGGAGACCTAATTAGCCGGCTAGCTGGGACAAGACAGATTTACATTTAAAGTTAAACAGGGAACTATCTACATTTTGGTCAGCTGGCCTTGCCCAGCCATCCATTGCTGCAGCTTCAGGCGGGAATCTTAATCACGCCTGATGACTAGATGGCTTTCCCGGCTGGGAACGGGAGCCTGACTGATGAATGGCCTTATCTTGGTGGCTGGATTGTGCAGGCTGACACTTGTGACCACCACCGTCCAGGTGGCTTACCCCGACTGGGAACGGGGACCTTTACAGCAAACACAGCTGCCTTTTTCTGCTTGGCAGCTCGTTCACGAAAGCTGGCTTTCAGAGCAGATGAAAGTCCTGTGGCAGCACACATAGTACTTTGGCTGCTCTTTCCCATGTGGTGAACTGTATCTCTGAGCTTTAAACTTCAAACTTTAAACTCTCGCCACTGTTACTCTGGACGCTGAACGCTGGACCCTGGACAAAGCTTGCTGCCTCACTTTTATAATATGGCATGAGCCCAAGACCCATACATTCATCCTCTGCCAGCCGTGCTCAATCTAGCAGCTCTGCCCCTTCACACACCCGCAAAAGGGGAAGCTGCCTTTGGAGTGAGCGAGGTGCGAAAAACTTTCGTCGAATGCTTGGCACACGTTCACACTATGACAAGGGGCAGTGAGGTAGAGGGTAAGAGAGGTAAAGGGGCAGTGGTCCAAAGCGAGGAACAAACGTCATCATGCTGTGTTCACTGGCATGATTTCTATATTTCACATTAAACCCTTTATTACGTGCTATGTATTATTTTACACATATGTATATATACAGTCAGCCCCCACACCACACCGACACATACACACACTCACACACATATACTCACCCCAAATCCAGAAACCTCCGTTTGGTCTTTTTATCCAGAACCACAGTGGGACTGTCGGACTCAGCCAAATTATCATCCTGACTGTCATCCGACACCAACACTACTCACAGGATCAAAAATTGAACACATATGATCCTCATTAAAATCATATGAACTAGTAATAAAAATACTTTTTATTTTGTGCTTTTTTTTGTAATTGTAAGCTTTTTTAACTTTATTGCTGTGATCTTTAAAGGCAGTCTGAGGAGGTGTACATGCTGTGAGCTCTTATGAACCATTTTTTAGAATTACATTTTGGAAGAAAAACACACCAGAGAGCAAGGTGGACATGACCTTGTAGTGACCTTGAGCCAGAGGTGATGTTACCTTCACTGTCAGGCCGCCGGCTCCTGCGGAAGTGCACAGGGGAGGTTTCAGGACACGACCTGCAGGGGGAGGGTGGGGCTGGGGGCAGCAGTGCATCATGGGAGGTGGTGTTAGTGAGCTGACGGTAACGGTGAGTTTTGGGGTCCTCTGGAGATCGGCGTGCAAGGGCGGAGTCAAAGGAGGAGAGGAGGAGCTCTGGAGTGAGAGTGGAATCACGGAGGAACGAGGGCAGTGGTGCTGAATGAAGGGGCGTGTCTGCAGACTGTACACATACGCACACAAACAAATATATTATATACTACATTATATTTATTATAATACAGTATTTAGGTGTGTGTGTGTGTGAGACTCTGACCCTGGTGTCAGGCACTTCGTCGCCCTCAGTGGAGCTCAGGCTATCAGTGAGACGGGAGCGAGATGGTCGGTTCCTCCTGCTCTTTAGTGGTAGTGGTGCGCGACTCTTCTGTATGCTGTTATCCAGCAGCTCAGTCTCGGGGATCGCCGAGTTCAGATCAGCTGAAATTAATTATTCATCATAATACAAAAAAACTCATGTTATTATTTAAGTTCTTTATTCTGCTCTTTTTTACACTACACACACACACACACACACACACACACACACACACACACACACACACATACACACACACACACATACACACACACACACACACGCACACACGCACACATACACATACACACACACATGAAAACGGATGATGTAAAAGCTCACCAAAAACGCTGTCTGTTTCATCAAGCTGCATGACGAACGCAATTGTTACAGTGTGTTACTGCAAAGGAGACAAAGTAATCACACACACACGCACACACACACACGCACACACACACACACACACACACACACACACACACACACACACACACACACACACACACACACACAAAGCATGGTCAAAGTTTGTTTATTCAACTTCATAATGAAGAATTATGGATTATCAAGTATTATGGATTATTGCAGAATATTATGGAGTATTCTCAAATTCATATAGTCTCAATGATAATTGTTAGAACATTATTGAATATTATGGAGCATTATAGAATAGTAATAAACATTATGGAGCATTATTAAGCATTATGCAGTGTTATTAAATAGTTTAGAGTATAATTTAGAGTATTTAAAAATATTATGGAGTGCCACTGAGGATTGTAGAGCTTTATGGAAATTATGGAATTTATTAAGCATTATGAAATATTAGAGTATTATGAAGTATTGTGGAGTATGAAAAATCATTATGGAGCATTATGGAATATTAATAAGTATTATGAAGTATTGTGGCGCATTATTAAGCATTATGCAGATTAGGGAGTTTTATTAAGAATTATGCAGCATTATGGAGTATTATAAAACATTACAAAGCCTTATTAAGCATTATTGAGAATCATGGAGTATTACAGAATATTGTGGACCATGATGAATATTATTTTATATATATATATATTTTTTTTTTACATTATTAAGCATTATGGAGTACTCTAATACAATCACAAAAAGTCTCACTTGATTATTATAGAACATTATTGATTTTTAGGAAACATTATGGAGCATTAAAGCGACATGGTGGCTTAGTGGTCGCCTCGCACCTCCAGGGTCCGGGTTCAATTTCCAATTATAGAGTATTACAGAATATTATGGTGCATCAGGAAGCATTATGGAGTATTTTAAAGTATTATTGAGCCTCACTGAGTGTTACAGGACATTATTGATTATTATGGAGTATTAATACTCACTGAGTTTTATGGAGTATTATAGAGCATGATGGAACATTTTGAAGTACTACAAAGAATTATGGAGTATATGAAACATAGTAAAATATTAGTGAGTGCATGGGGCATTATGGAGCATTTGAAAATACTATGGAATATTATGGAACAGTATGAAGTGTTTTGGAGCATTACGAAGTATTATAAAGCGTGATGAAGTATTATAAAACATTGTGAAGCAATCCAATATTACAGGGCATGTTACAGAGCATTATATATATTGTGGAGCAAATTATGGGCCATTTCAGAGTTTTTTGAGCATTGCGCATTATACAAGCTACATGGTAAAAATTTGTTTAGTCATTTTGGAGAATTATGGAACTTTACGATGCATTATGGGTTGTTTTGAATTATTATGGACATTTATGGAGGAATATTAAGGAGCATTATGGAGAATTATTCAGCATTGTGGAGCATTATTGACTACTATGCTGCATTATGGACCATTAATAACCATTATGGAATATTCTTAAATATTATTGAGCCTCACTGAATGTTGCTGAACATTATTGATTATTATTGAGACTCTCTGAGTATTGTACAACATTATAGAATATTATGGAATTTTATAGCGCATGCTGAAACATTATGAAGTACTAGAAAGCATTATGTAACAGGTGAATAAAGGGAGTGTTATGGGGCATTATGGAGCATTGGGTATATTATGGAGTATTATTAAGCATTATGGAGAATTTCAGAGTACTGTATTACGGATCATTATGTATATTACAGAGCATTATAAAGTATGACCATTTTGGAGTGTTATAAAACATTATTGAGAATTATTATTATTATTATTATTATTATTATTATTATTATTATTATTATTATTATTATTTAGAATTCATGCTTATTAAGCATTATGCAGCATTATGAAGTATTGTGAATTAAGTTTTTGTAGAGCATTGTAGGTCATTATGAAGTGTTATGGAACCCATGAACGTTATATGTATCATGAGATCAGAATAACAAAAGTTACCAGCATGTAAACAATGTTCTGATGAGTGTTTCACACTTCAATAAGAATTAAGATGGATGGTGTGAGTCGTGACAGCGAGTATCTGAAATAATGTCTCTAATGTAGCAACCTGTAGAATAGAATAGAATAGAATAAATAAGCATTTTTATATGGACATGAATACAGAGTAAAATAAAAATACCAGTCTGGATTCATTTTTAATGAAAAAAAAATTTTTTTCAACAAAATGGACAGTACTAAACTTAGAAAGTAGAATAGAAATTAACATACAATAAAATTAAATTAAATAAAAATGCATAAAAGACAGATAGAAATGAATAATACAAAAGAGAATGGAATAAAAAGTAATATCATAGGGAAAAATAAAATAGACTTTGATTCAATTCGGTGTGTTAAAGGAAGTGAACTTCAAAGTAATTTAAAAACGAATTATAAAAATAAAAATGGGATATTAATTAATTGTACAGAAGATAATCAAATCGAATAAAACTGAATAGAACAGAATAGAATAGCAGGCGGCACAGTGGCTTAGTGGTTAAGCCTGTCGCTTTGCACCTCCAGGGTCTGGGTTCAATTCCCACCTCGGATCTGTGTGCATGGAGTTTGCATGTTTTCCCCATGCTTGGTGGGATTCATCTGGATACTCCTGTTTCGTCCCACAGTCCAAAAACATGCAGATTAGGCTAATTGGCATTCCCAAATTGCCAGTAATGTGTGAGTGTGTGTATGTGTGTGTGTGTGTGCCCTGTGATGGATTAGCACCCCATCCAGGGTGTACCCCGCCTCGTGCTCTAAGTCTCCTGGGATATGCTCCAGGCCCCCCGTGACCCTGTACAGGATAAAGTGGTATAGACAATGAGTGAGTGAGAATAGAATAGGACGAATGATAATAGGATTAATTATAAAATAATAAAAGTACAGTGTATCCCCCTTTAAAATAATCACATTTTGTGTGAAATTAGGACAGAAGCACTTGTTGTTTGTGCTGACCTAATCAAAACGACCACAGCTGATCACAGTTGAAAGTCAAATGGCTTTGTATGCCATTAAAAAGGCGATTAGCTTCACCTAATTGAGTTTACAAGTCAGTTTTAGAAGGTCGTTTTTTTTTACAGAAAAATTTTTGCATGCCTGTAAAGAAAGCGACATATTACATGACAGACCAGTTTTCAGATGGGAAAAAAAAATCAATAATGTAGACTCCTGGGTTTTGCATGAAAACAGAAAGGACTTTTACGTTTTACTTTTACTGAGCATGCTGGAGAATATGAGTTCTTTTGGTAATTTCGTCACACTCACACTTTTCTATTTTCATGCAAAACCCAGGAGTTGACATTATTGATTTATTTTCCCCCATCTGAAAACTGGTCTGTCATGTAATATGTCGCTTTCTTTAAAGGCATGCAAATATTCTTCTGTAATGTTATTTATTCATTAATTGTAGTGTATCTTTGTAGGGAGGGGTCTTGTACATAATAATGCAGACATAGTAAACTTATATAACAAAATTTGTACTACAGATAATACGGCGCCTAAGACTTTTGCACAGTACTGTATATATAATTGGGCAATTCTTTTTTGTACACACTGTATATATAAAAAAAGAAATTAACTGTATGAAAGAAAATGTAAATAGAAGAGAAATTAAGAGTACAAAGTAGAGCTGTTATTTTGAGGGGTGATGAGAGTATTATAGAATTATAAAGTTTAATTGTTTTAAGCTGAAGCTGTTCGATTAGTGATAAGAGGAATTCCAGTTTTAGCATTCTGAACTGTTGTAATGAATTATTGATTGATCTGAGAGAAATGTTGACATTCAGGCATGGTTCTGTGTTTAACTTCAAAATAAATGCATGAGTCAGCATAACACACACACACACACACACACACACACACACACACACACACACACACACACACACACACACAGTAATTCCATCAGTGATCACAGGGTGCCAAAATTAATGCACATACACAGGAACCTATGGAGCAGGGACACATGAAGTGCAGACATAATGAGTGTGTACAAGTGTCACAACTGTGACATCACCTTCTCCTCTCATACACTGAACGCATGGAGAGAGAGAGAGAGAGCTAAAAGAGTGAAGAAAGAGGATAAAAGTGGAACAGAAGAAAAATAAACAACCAAGGAGAACTTTAGTCAACAAGGGAGACTAATATGGATGAGGGGAATGAATAAGGCAATAAACAAAGAGCAAAATGGAACAAGGGAGTAAGATAATAAGGGAGGAAGGATATAAGGAAGTAAAGAAATAAAGAAGGAAGGGAATAAAAGAGGAAGGGAATACGATAAAACGATGATGGGAGGAATGGAGAAAGGGGATAAGGGAGGATGGAAGTAAGGGAAGAAGGGAGGAATGGAGAAACGAAATAAGGGAGGAAGGGAGGAAGGGAATAAAGCAGGAAGAGAGGAAGGGAATAAGGAAGAAAGGGAATAAGGGAGGAAGAAGTAAGGGAGGAAAGGAATAAAGGAGGACGGGAATAATGGATGAGTATAAGAAGAGAATGAGGGATGAAGTTAATGAAGGCAACAAGGGAATAAGGGAGGAAGGGAATAAGGGATGAAGTGGAGGGTACAGTGTGTACAGTGCACTCTGAGAGCTGGACGGCGTCCAAAACAAAGAGTCATCAGAATGTGGAGGTGATGGTTAGCTTTAGCTAATGCTAATCTGTCTCTCCCTCTCTCTCTCTCTCTTTCTCTCTCTCTCACACACACACACACACACACACACACACACCGTTAGCCAGGTATCAGACGACATGAGAGAAGACGAGAGGAGAGCAGGATAAACATGGAAAAAGAGCAGTGATGGAGGGAGAGATGAGGGGATGAATGACATCATCAGTGTCTTACCTTACAATGGTGTGATGATCTGAGAACAAGTGTGAGCTTCCATCCTCCTGTTTACACACATATACACACACAGACACACAGATGTACAGAGAGAAAGACAGGGAGAGAGAGAGGTGTCAGACCCAGGAAAAACACACACACACACCAGCATCAGAGTGAGCAAGGACAGACGGGGGGAGGGGGGATCAGCGGGGGAGGAAAAGAGCAAGTGAACAAGGGAGAGCAAGAGACTGAGAGAGAGAGAGTGAGAGAGAAAGATTATCGTTCTCATAACTTCGCAGCTCTCAGACCTATTTAGTTGCTGATTCCTTCATGAGGGGCCAAAATGTTCAAACCTTCTGTGTAACACTGCTGGAGGAGAGATTACAGGAAGTGGTGTTAACCCTCACACTGCACTGGTGAGACTAATCCCACACCTCATAGGGTTAAGGTGTTGGACATCTGATCACAAAGTTCAACCTCTGGCAACACCCAGCTGTCACTGCTATTACCTTGAGCGAGGACCTTAACCCTCACCTGCTCAGATGTGTTGGTGGTGGTCTTTCGGCTGCTCCCGCCGAGGGCTCGCCGCAGCGGACCATTGCATCCTCACAACAACATGGCACAGGTTTGATGCCAAATGCCCTTCCTGACGTAACCCTTCCATTTTATCTGAGCTTGGGACCGGCACTACATCTAGTGGCTGGGTTTTGGGCATTGGGTGGGAATTGAATCTGATTGCTCAGATGTGTGATGAGATCTGCTATAAATATTACTGTAACTGCATCAGTATGACTAAACCCACACTACATCAGTGTAACTACAGTAATCAGGGAATAAAACACACTCAAGTTTAAGTTTTCCAAAGAAAGGAACATCACTCGTTGGTTATTTTCAATTCCATTCAATTCAATTTTATTTGTATAGCGGTTTTACCAATGGTCATTGTCACAAAGCAGCTGTACAGAATCAAAAGAAAATTATGGAAATGAGTATGAAATGTTTGAGAAAATACGTATGAAGCAAAATGATTATCCCTGATGAGCAACCCATGAAGATTGTCCTTGATGAGCAAGCTGAGGGTGATGGAGGCAAGAAAAAACTCTCTGAGATGGGATTAGGAAGAAACCTTGAGAGGAGCCAGATTCAATAGGGAGCCCATCCTCATTTAGGTGAAACAGATAGCAGGAACTGTTTTGAAATCATTCTGTGTGTTAGGCAGCTGAAAGATCAATATAACAGAAGATGTGTTTAAGTAAATATGGAGTCCAGTTTGTTATTAAAGGCTCAGGTACAAAACTTTAGGAAATTCTAGTCCTGAACTGAAGTCACAAGTCATCAGAGAACAGTTGTCTGTGTCAGCTGAGGCCAGGACTGTCTTCATGGTAAAATGGAACCGTCCCCGGTGACCACACGCATCCAAGACAGACCAATGGGGTCTCCAACTAGAAGCGGGGAACCAGGGTAAGTCAGACAGGTCCAGGGAGCAGAGGGGGTCTGGATCACTGGGAGCCCAGGAGCACCATGTGTAGCTCGACAGAGAACGGTAGGGAGAAAGAGAGAGAAGAGATAAAGAGTGATAACAGTTAGGTATGGTTACAGTCATATGTAGATTTAGTGCAAAGTGCAAGCAGGGACTCTAGCAGGACTACCTATGACAGCATAACTAAAAGGGAAAGCCAGAAGGAAACACAGACATGAGGGGTCCCTGAGATGTAAACCAACCAGTCACTCCCCTGTCAATTAACCTGAGTGATTAATGAGAGTGGGAAAGACAGCATCCAAACATACTGGTTCACCATAATACTCTACGCTCATGACCGTTCCTTCACCTAAACAAAAATGCTTGGCTGAATAAACAGGTTTTAAGCCTAGACTTAAATAGTAATTGGAAGGCTATTCCATAAATTTGTAAGAAAAATGCTCTGCCCCTGCTTTTTATTTATTTATTTAATTTTCATAATACATGGTACTGACAAACAGCCTGCATACTTTGATGGAAGTAGGCATGGCGGATCATAAGACACCAGCAGTTCACTCAGCTACTGTGGAACAAGACCATTTAGTGCTTTATAGGTCAATAGTAGTATTTTAAAATCAATGCGAAATTTCACTGCAAGCCATGTCGATAAGATACGTGTGATGTCATATCTTCTGGGTCTAGTGAGGACTCTGGCTGCGGCATTCTGGAATAACTGAAGCTTGTTTAGGCACCTAGTAGAACATCTAGGCAGTAAGGTGCTACAATAGTCCAACCTAGCAGTGATAAAATCATGAACTATTTTTCTGTGTTGTGTAATTACAATAAAATTCGTATCCTGGCAACATTTCTGAGATTTCTGGTATAACATTTCTGCTATCCTGGTAATATTATCTACATGAGCTTCAAATGAAAGATTGGAATCTATAATACCATCACTGCTGCACATGATGAAACAGAAAGATCATCCAGAGTTACTGTGTGAACAGAACTCTTGCTTCTAGCTGTATTTGGTCCTAGTACCAGTACTTCTGTCTTGTCATGATTAAGCAGAGGTAAGTTACAGTAGTTAGCATCCAGTGTCTAATGTCCTTTACACATCGCTTTTACTAAAAACTTTCTTAAGTTGTTTTTTTCTGGCTTTGATAAGACATAACTGTGTGCCATCAGCATAGCAGTGTAAAGTAATACCATGCTTATGACTGATGATAATCTTAGCCAGCAGAGGGCCATTCCTTCAATTGTTACTACATTTTCTAATCTGTGAAGGGAATACTATGATTAATGGTGTCAAAAAGCTGCAATAAGGTCTAGCAAAAACAAGAGATGCTGATCATTTAGATTTTAGATTCAATAATGATTTTATGGATCAGTGTTACACACTCTGCATACACAACCACAAGGGGGCACTTTTGATCCACAAGAAGATATTATGTGTGCCCACAGGTATTGTTCTTTGTGTGTGTGTGTGTGTGTGTGTGTGTGTGTGTGTGTGTGTGTGTGTGTGTGTGTGTGTGTGAAAGATAGAGGAGCTCTGGACAGATATTTCCCAGAGACACGAAGGATGATGCATTTGCAGGAACAAAAGCCATTTTCTGCTCTAGTGCTGTTCTTAGAATTCGGTGGTTGCTTAGTGGTTAGTCATGTCTCCCTACACCATCAGGGTTGGCGTTTAAATCTCACCTCCAGTGTGTGTGTGAAACTTGTATGCTCTCTTTGTGCTTGGTTCGGTACCTCCAGGGCCCTCACGACCCTACTACACAGGATAAGTGATATACGTAGATAATGGATGGACGGAGGCTGCTTTTACTTTGCTGCCCCCTTGTGGCTAAGCTGTGTATTACTCCAGCAAGCCTAGTGTTTGCTTTGACAGGGAAGCCAGTGTTTAAGTATAAACAGACAAACTATAATGAGGAACAGAGGAGGACCACATACCCCACGACCACATCACTCATCTCAGATGTTCCTCTTATTTAAATATCACGGTTTAATTATAAAATACTCAAGACCACAGTGAAATATCAGAATTAGAATTTATCTTTCAGTTATGTTTTTAACAATAATGATACAAGACTATCAATCAATAAAAGCAGATAAATTAATTTAATATGCAATTTTAAAAAATCCTCTAAACGAAAGAGAGATATTTAATTCACTAACGGACTTGCAGTGGGAAAGTCCGGCTGAGACTGAGGAGAGAGCTAGAAGTTTGTGTAATCATGTAAGAGCTCAGTGAAGTGAAACTTCTGGAGTCCTGAATATAGGAATCTTTAATTCTTTAGAATATCAGCTCCTTTAAGTTCCGGGTTCGAATCCCAAACAGCGTTAACTGGAAAACTAGTGTGTTATGTCGGATGAACAATACCTTGTCCCACACACCAAGTAGTGGCCTTGACCAGAGGTTAGATTCTAAAGGGATCTGGGATTCGGCCTTGTGTTAGAAGCTAGTTAGCTTCTAACACAAGTGTTAGCCATGAACAGAACAACATGGCCGTTTCAGAGTCGACTTGAAAGCGATTACAAAGGAGACATGGTGTTTAAGATGACAACGTTATCAGATGTGTGTTCTTACTCAAAGAGCTTCTGTGACTGGTTTTGAATGTGGTTTTGGCAGGCATCTGCTCTCCTCTCAGTACTGCAGATCATACAGACCTACTTTCACCCCTGAGCATGACACCTGTTGCATCTGTGCTCAATGTCAAGATGTATTTCAGTCAATTTTGCCCTACAAAGGTGGATCCTCTGCAATCTGAGTAAACTGAATAAACCTGAGACAGGCAGAAGGCATATTGGAGTGTATCCTGTCTGTAGCCATCTACCTTCTATCCTCACTCACCTGCTCTCCCAGCTCTGGTAAGTTTATGATTGCTAAGTGAGAGCATCTACAACTTATCTACACCTCGAAACTGTAGACAGAGCAGGCCATCACAGTACTTCCTTGAGAGGTGTGAAGGAAAAAGCCTTGAATACAAAATTCCATACAGGCAAAACTCTTAAAAACTTGTTTGACGCCTTCATAACAAACACTGAATCTAATATTGATGGGAGACAAATTAGTTTTATGTGAAGTAGCCAGAGCTGTACGTCAGGTGATGTCTAAACAAGCACCACTGGGGATTTATTTTTAATTAAAAGTGGAAACAAATAGAAAAATCATTACATTTTCAAAACAGAACAAGACCTAGTCACATCAGGAATCTCTACAGTCTCCATCACTGTTACAATGTCAGCAAAGGTGATAATGATCTTGTAAACTCCTTTGTGCAGAAGGTTAGATCACTTTACTGAAGTGTGTGCGTGTGTGTGTTTAGTCGACATTCTGATGGATTTGATTCAGGCTTGTGAAATCTCAAGCTAGAGCATACAGTTATTAAAGAATTGAGAAATCCATAAGCAGCTGATTATATAAGCTATAATTAAAGATTGTGTATGAAACAAGTAAACCTGAAGTCAAGTGTAAATTTTTTTACTTCAGGTTTAAGTTAAAGATGTGATGAAGTCATTACATGTTACTGTCAGGTGTTTATTATATTACACCATAAAAGTACATAAAAGTCGGCGTGACGGGGAACCCCTGGCGGGGAATCCCTGGCTGTTAATACAGGATGTCAGTGTTTTAACTGATGTGTGTGTGTGTGTGCGTGTGAATAAATGTTGATTAAAACATTTAACGTTCCTGAAAAAAAAAAAGAGGCATGTTGTTTTTCTCATCATGTTTATTTCCTCACTGTGTGTGTGTGTCTGTGTGTGTGCGTGCGTGTGAGTGAGATGAGCGATGGAGAACCTGGTTCTGTTACACACAGCAGAACCAGCAGCTCCACTCTGAACAGTCATTAGTTTGGATAGAGGGGATCTTCTGCATACACCATACACAGTACCTAACGCACGCACACAAACACACACACACAAACACACACACACAAACACACACACACAAACACACACACACACACACACACACACACACACACACACACACACACACACACACACACACACACACACACACACACACACACACACACCTTACCCTTATACCGACCATAAAAGAACACAAGTTTGAGCAGAACCTGGTATAGGAGAAGAAACATGTCCAGTTAGAACTGGTCCAAGTTCCTTAAATGTCCATCAGTGCATCAAAAGTTCTTCATATCTTCACATTAACGTCTGATCCTGGATCAGATGCAGGTTTCCACTTCCCCAGCCCTCCTAAAGGCAGGATCATCGTTAAAAACACTGCTATACTCACAACACCTCCAGAACAACGGATCAGATCCTTCAGTGTTTACCAAAACAAAACAAAACAAAAAAGCAGTAGTCGATCTGTCAATCAAAACTCAGCCACATTTGGTCTCAGCAGGTCTTTGCGCACGCCGAATAAAAATAAACACCTGCAGAGTAAACAGAGGGAAGTATTTATTAGAGAAGATTTGTTAAGGTGGAGCTACAGGGGTGCCAATACTTTGTGCAGCCCAACACATATACAACAGTAAATAATGTGTATTGTGCTAGTATACATGTTAAGCAAACTATGCTTTAGTGGTAACCTGAAAGACACACAGACTTATGAATGATTAGTGCTCGACAGGGGCGCCGCTAGCAATTTTGGGCCCTATGACAAAATATGCGGTTGGGCCCCCCTACCACACCCACTAGTAGTGTTATTACTAATAAAGCAGATCTCTGGGGGCCCCTAAAGGGCGTGGGCCCTTAGAATCGTCCTAACTTTCCCCCCCTTAGCGGCGCCCCTGGTGCTCGAGTTTCTCGTCCATCATCCTTAAAAGCATGACTATATGACTGAATTTCCACCCCCTGACTCCTCCTACAGGCTGTTACGGCTGAAGTAAATCTAGGTAAAACATGTAAAAAATAAATTAATTAAAACCAATAAATCAAAACCCTGAGCTTATAACAAACGAGGGAGTGTGATACGCATAATGTGTTGGTAGAAGGTAGAATTATTTTTAAAAAAAAATTTTCACAGAATTCCAAAAGTCTTAACACTGCTGTATTATAAAACATAATATAGTGAGTATTCATGTAATTTTCTCACTCTGTGCATCTTCTGTTGCTGCTACGTCTGAGACTCTGCCTCCTGTGCTCCAGAGTCCCGCCCTGATTCTTTAATTGACAGGTTCTTCTCCTCTTCTGGATCATAGAAATAGAATTTCCGCAAGTACCCGATCAAAGGCCTGAAAGAGAACCACAGAACCATGTGAGTAATCGCGTCTCAGGATCACATGACTCAGATCAACCAATCAGAACACAGGAAGGAAATGACCTCTGTGTGTGTGCGTTCGTGGGAAGTGGTAGTTCAACTGTGCTCGCTTGCATATGTGGACAGTGGTCGTGGCTCACTGTGTGTGTGTGTGTGTGTGTGTGTGTGTGTGTGTGTGTGTGTGTGTGTGTGTGCGCGCGTGTGCACGCATGTGTGTTTGTGGGACACGGTAGCTCATCTGTGTGTGTGCGTGTGTGTGTGCGCGCACATACGTGGGCAGTGGTAGCTCCTCTATGTGGTCGATGCGGACGAGTTGTCTGATGCAGAAGCGACAAAGGTGCTGCAGAGACTTCACGCTGCTGAAGCGAGACACAGGATACAGGAGCTGCACCGGGGTCGGAGGGAGACCTGAGACACAGACAGAATCACGACTACGTTCATATTTTTAAACTCACAAACAAACAAATAATTCCATTGTTCAATTTTATGTATGTCTAAACAGTAAACTAAGACGGGAAGAAATGTTCTATTAGGGGCAAAGTAAGGTGGAGCGATGGTGAATGAGTGAAGAAAGAGAGAGGTAGAGCTATACTGAACGGGTGAGGGTAAGAGAGAGGTGGAGCGATTGTGAACTCACCTGGAACTCGTGAGCGTAGGAAGTACAGGAATCGCCCGTTCTTAGAGTGCATGATGGCTCGCTCGATAAACTCTACCACCGAGTGACAACGATCCTCAAACTTTGGGTGACACCACAGACTGAACGTACCTACACACACACACGCACACGCACACGCACACGCACACACACACAGTTATTATATTACCTTTAAGGTAGAGACACTTAATTTATCCCTAACTAAATATCAAAATTATTGGCACCCTGACTGTCCCCCCCGCCTCAATTAAAAGTATTGGCACCCCATGGCTACTGCCACCCAGGTTGGCCCTAAAAGTTAAAAATATTCACACCCCCTGACCGTGCCCCTGATTAAGAGTATTGGAATCCCATGGGTGTATGCTCCCACTATCTTATTATTAAAAGTATTGGCACCCTTTAGTGGTCAATACTTTTTGTTTCCTCACAAATGCTCTCATTTAAAAGTGTATATAAAATTAAAATACCGACACCCTTTTGTCTGCACCCCCTGATTAAAAGTATTAGCACCCCTGGTTGTACGATTCCCGTCTGTAAATATTAAAAGCACTAGAACCCTTAGATTGCTCTGTCACCAACCCAATTAAAAGTATTGGTACATGGCCATGCTTTCCAACAAAAGATCAAGAATTTGGCACCTCCATATGTGTCCCCATTTAAAAAAAAAAAAAAAGGTACTAGCACCCCGCATGTTGTTTTTGCTCCTTAAAGAGTTAGTATTGGACCCCATCTGTGGTGTTTTGAAGCTAAAGTGATATTTACTAGCAAAACGGCAAAAGAAAAAGAGGAACGCCTTATACTGTAAATGAAGGAGTTGTAGCTGTGTAAAGGGAATGAGTGTTTTCTGCAGAATTGGAACACTTCCTCTTTTTTTAGGCAACTTCACCACTTCCTCTTCCTACACACAGACAAACACGCTTCCAGAGAAAGACAGAGACGAAAGAACAAAATGAAGCCACGCTGACTGTGTATGTAGGACAGGGGACAATCGTGTGTGTGTGGTCAGGTGCTGAGAGGATGCTACATAGATGTAAACATAGACATCTATACTCCTTACCACATTTCTGTGTGTAAAGTGTGTAGGAATCAGATGTTCTCTTAGAGAAACAGGATGCGTGGGAGAGAGAGAGTGTGTGTGTGTGTGTGTGTGTGTATATATATACACACCTCTGTAGTGCTCCATGCGGGTGTGGTGTGTGACCCCCTGTGATCTGAAGCTCAGGCTGAGGATGTATCGCGGGTCTGAGCTGTCTCGCACCAGGAACGAGCCGTCCGCCTTTCCCTTCAGCTTCATCTCTGCATCCTCCCAGTTCATCGGCCCCCAGTACCAGCCGCACTAACACACACACACACAGAGCAGGGAGTCACTCATCCTGCCGTAAACTAACAGACAGAAAGACATATTCAAAGGGATATTTTATATATATATATAATTTTTTTTTAACGGTGGACAAATCTGGGGGTGCCAAATGGCCACGGGGTACCAATAACTTTAATTGGGTTGGTTGCAGAGCAATCAAAGGGTTCTAATGTATGTATATATAAAAAGACAGGTGTTTCACCTTTTCCAGCTCTCTCAAGCTGGTGGCAAAGCTGCTGGTCAGAGGACACAACAGGGATCGGCGCTGCACGGGGCCACTTGATTGTTCGTTCTGGAGGGGACACGGCCTTGACGGAACACTGCGGAGAGTCGTATCTGCAAAAGCACAATGCAGACGATTACTCCTGGGTAAGAGTGCGTGAGTTTGTACACTGATTATTAGTTTATTAGTGTGTGTTACCATTCAGACTCAGGCTGTGGTGGATGTGTGTGTGAGAGTGTGTGCGTGAAGGCTGTAGTGACTGCGCTGAGGAGAGCAAGCGTCTGGGCTGAGGTACTCCCAAATCATCTACAAAAAACAAACAAAGCCTTTACACTGTGACATCAAAGGGAAAAAAAAGAAGAAGAAAAGCAAAAGAACTTAGAGAAAGGAGGGTGAAAGGGAAAGAGAGAAAGCGACAGACAGAGAGAGAGAGAGAAAGTACCGAGCAAGCTGAGACTTCTCCTGGGTGGAGGAGGAGGAGTGGGAGGATGGAGAGAGTTTACACTCCTACGAGAAATGTCCACATCAACCAGAGACACGGTCTCACCTAAACAGGACAGAGAGAGAGAGAGAGAAAGAGAGAGAGAGAGAGAGACAGACAGACAGACAAAGAGTAGGATAGAAACAGTGAAAGAGAAACCAATTTATAGACAGAGAGGGAATAAAAAGCAAAGAGAAAAGACCAATGACCAGACAAGAGATAAGAGAGAGAGAACGCTTGTGTGAAACCCATACACACCACATGGATGGTGTGAATGTTGGGCGAGGGCGAGCCCTCACCGCTCTACACCTATGTTGTCATGCACTTTGTCTTAAATCTCTAACTCAATCTCTCGCTCACACACACAGGTATAAATAAGAGTGAGGTCCTCACCAGTGAAGGGAACAGGAGAGTAGGAGGCACTGTGAGGCCTGACCATCTGAGACCTAACACACACAGGAGAGAAAGAAATTAATGTGTGTTAGTTACAGAACTGAGTGAGAGATGTGCAGCTCATCAGCAGCATTTGTGTTTAAAGAAAGTGAAAAAAGAGACTTCATGACTTTACACAAAAGATTAAACCTCTACAGGGAGATTATCTGATTTCTGCACTTATCTGATTATTCAGTTTTTCATGTAAACACACACACAATGCTGACCAACTTTGAGTTTTTTAAATCACAATAGCTGAAAACCTCTTTCTTTATTAGCACAGTCTTACACTCCAGTCTGACTCCGCCTACACCATAATAAATAACACTAACGCCCATTAGCATAACTCTTCCCGTTTTACTTTCAGATGCATCACATAACACACGTCTCTCACCCAGTCTAAACAATCTAATCCCTGTGTTACATGCTGGAACCATAAACAAGTAAAGTGTTTAAAATCAGACAAAAACTGAACATTGTATGAAGGGGCGGAGCCACGAGAAGTGGGTGGTGACATCAACATATGATCTAGAGTACAGATTTGCTTATTAGTACATAATCACAGCTCATTTGTATAACCGTGTATAAACTTATGAAGAGGGGTGTGTCCTGACCTGGTGATTTCGGGATCGCCGGAACCAAAAACGTCGACGAGGCTGCTTCCGGAGGAAGTGGATGATGCGAGGGATGGTCTCTTGTTGGCCATGTGACCTCGCTCGGTGCTGCCGGTGCTTTTCGTGCGAAACAGTTTGCTCAAACACACCTTGAGTGAGCCCTTCCTGGACTTCCCTCGCTCCTTCTCCCTGCTCCCACTGCTAATGCTGCTGCTGCTGCTGCAGGCGGATAGCTGCAGGCCCGAGCCCACGTGTTTCGGAGTGGGTGGGCGACTCAGTGGGGCCGGAGGGGCGGCGGAGGCATCCTGACAGCAGGAGTCAGAGGTGAGCTGGCGCATCAGTCCACTGAGAGATGCGGACTCACTCTCTTTTGCCCCCTTGTGTCCTACTTGATTCGTACCCAGACCCTCCAACACCAGCAGGGTGTCACTGGTCTCACTCGGGTCCTCTCCGGGCTGACAGGAGCACACCTCTGCTTCGTCCTTCCGTGCGGTGTCCGAGCTCGGTCCGATCTCCGTCAGCTGCCGGGCCAAACTCAGGACAGGATCCAGGGTGGAGGTCCCAGGTCTGAGGGTGTCGTGTCCTGGTTTGTCCCCTACAGAATGGTCCTTTAAGTGTCTGTGACAGAGTCCTTCCTGAAGTTCCTGAGGTTCCTCACCGGTACTGAGTCTGAGCACAGGGATCCACTGACACGCCTGAGTGTCGGCGCTATAGTTCGGCTCTTCTCTGCCTCCTCCTCCTCCCCCCGAGGGTAACCCGCCGCTCTTCTCCAGCACCTCCTCACGGTCCGGCTCCAGGTCATCATACTCGGCTGCAGAAACCAGACGCATGAGCACGAAGTCCGGACTGCGCTCCTGCGCGTTCACGTTAACGTTACTCATCATTCCCACTGCGCGCGCGCGCGCCTCCCTGTGCTCTCACTCCTCCGTTAAACGCCACATTTTTTCTCCTCCGCCTGCTGCTGCTTCTCCTTCTTCACCTCCGCCGGTGGTGGTAGTATACACACACAAACCTCAGCGCTGACGGACGGAGGGCATTTTCAGCTGGTCTGTTGTCTCCTATATTATTAGCGCGGATGCTAGCTAACGCTTCGCCTGCGCGTGAGGCACTCACACAGCGCTCGTGTCAATCAGAGAACACTAAACACACTGATCACACTAAACACACGCACCAGTTTACGAGGTTAACCCCACCCCGCGAGGGCGCGCCGCAGCCGCTTCAACGGAGCTAAAGATGCTATCTCGCGCGAGCTCTGCCTCAGCCGCTGGTTTGGTTTACGGAAGTGCCAAAACGCGCCATGACGTCACCATCACCAGGAAGTAAAAATCACAACCGAGCGAAAGGGTATAATTATCTTCACTTTATTTTCGCTACAGTAACAAGTAATTTGAACACATTGTCAACTTTTATATTGTAACGGCAAGTTCTACAGTCATAAATGTAAATGATCTAAATCACTTCCTAAAATATTGCATTTCCTCTGTGAAATACAAAACACTTTGAACTCGTTATATCTAATAGAAAACCACAAACATTGTGTTATTGTATTGACAAGATTACTATGAGGAGTAGGATGAATATTTTATAAAGTTTTTCATTCATATATGTAAATTTAATAACAGCACAACCTTCTTTCTTGTATTCAAATATAAAATTGCGAGATACTTAAGTATTGTTTTCAAAAAACTCCAAATTTCACATTTATGAGAGCCAAAAGAGATACATTTTTACTTAGTTCCTACGTCTTTATTGCGTTTTTTTTCTTTCCTAGTGTGTTTGCTATTTACTGCCCCTTATATCTTCCCTGGCTATGTTTGGATTGTGTGCTATTTTTACAGCAAGAAAAAAGGGGGGAAAAACAGGTGCCGTGTGGAACATTTTAATGTTTTGCAAGCTTGCAATATAACCATTTATTCCTTAGATGTGTAACGACATAATTGAACACGTTCACACAGAATACATGAAAAAAAAAAACCGCTTCAGAATTGTAGCTTATTCCTGAACATATATTTCCGGGATAATGACTGAGGACCAATCAGATCACGGACTTTTATCCGGGCATTCCGCTGCATCAGCCCAGACTGCTCACACTGCCCGTTCGATTATTGAATTATTAATTAAACTAGAATCTAGTAGTTTTCTCGGGAATCTATGCGGATTTTAGCTCAAAATTTATTATACATTCATATTTCTCAAACGTCACTTGAATTGTGTCAAATGAAAGAATCGATTAAAAATTAAAAATCTTGGTGACAATGGACGCAGCAATATTCATTATAAATTACTTTTTGTAGGTATGAATGGTTGAAAAGGATCCCAAATTATCAATTATAAAAGTACGACATAATTTTATAGTTTTAAGCAGTATTACATTAATATATTGGTGCAAACGCATATACAACACTTAGTTTATTTTATGAGAACCAAACAGGATATGCTATTTCACTGATGCTGCTTTAGACATAAAACCACATCCGATATTTACTGTCCAACAAGTGAACACAGGTCTCAGAGCTCCCCAGTGTGTTGATGCACCAGCTGATTCCTCACACAATGCATTTTTTCCATATCTCAACCCCTCTTCTATTTCATTCCTTCTCCAACCACACCATTTCAGTGCCTATGTAAATGGGTCACTGCCAATTATGTGATGTTTGTTTATGAGGTCACAATGAGTTCCCCAAAAACAAAAACTAACCTCAAGAGTATCCACACATGTATTATATCATCTGTAAAACCCTTAACTCACGTCACTGGCATGTTGACCTGAGGAGTGACTTTCAGTAAACTCTACACATCAAAACCACATGACACACTGTCTTATTGTGCAAAACAGAGAGCAAAAAGGGAACTAACAAAAAAAGGGGGATTGGGGGCGTAGAGACTGGTTTCATGATCCTAAAACGCATGTTAAAGGCACAATAAGCCAAGCTGCTGGCTCTACTCTCCATGTCACACAGAGCACAATGAAATGAAGGTGAAGTACGACAAGCGATAAGGGGAATGTTTGATATCATTTTATTGTGGGTTCTTTGAGAGCAATGGAAAAATATAACCTTATACAAACATCTGATTTCTCTCTCATTTATTTATTCATTCATATTTTTTTAAACAAGCTCGGAAGTCTCCCTTTTCCCCCAACCAAGTGCAGCAGAAAAGCTAAACCGGGGCCGAAAACCGAGCACCGAGCCCGAGAGCTCAAATTGTCTCGATGTTGCAGGTGAATGCTGTGTCATCTTTTTATCGCAACAACCCAACAAACTACAAGAAATTAAGCCTTGCTTAATTTTTTTTCTCATCTGAATTTAATTTGGCACTTTTACTCTGCAGGAATTTACCATTTAACGAGACTTCAAAAGTGTAAATTGTAAGTGTGAATTACTTTCACCTTCGAGTCAATCTCTTCGTGCACATCCCAAAAAGTGCTCGAGTCTCAGCCGAGCCGACTGAAGAGAAAAGTCTGGAACTCGGCGCCCACATCAATGACAAGAGAAACAAAAAAAAACAAAAACACACAGGAATAAGTAAAAACTAAAAAAAAAAAAGTGAACATTTCAGTGATTTCAGGGAAGAGCAGCCGTACATTTTTTTGTTGAAGTGCTGTAAAAAAGCCAATCGTCTCCCTCTTATAATTATACGCAGAAATACAGCGTTAAGAGCTACGTTTATTTCTCATAAGCTGAAAGAACAGAAAAGAGGGGCCAAGGGGTGAGAGGGAGCAGGGTGGAGACAGCAAAACCCCTTCCCTCACTCACACACTCAGTTGGCCATCTTGGACTCCAGCAGCCATGTTTGTTTTGTGACGTTCGGCCCCCTCCCGTGTCCTCGAGCAAGCCAGAAACTCTTAGCGCTTATAAGTGAAAAAGAAAATAAAAGAAAAGAGGAGAGGGGGAGGTGGGAGGGGCTTCACAGATCCACCGAACAAATGAAGTAGTCCTTTTTTGGGGTTGCTCTGCCCACTCCCTCTTCCCTCGGTTGATTATTCACGTTTATAGTAAGAGCCTACAGAAGAGTTAGGAAGCTAATCCAGTTCATGTTGTCCATATCAAGTCCACAGGTGAAGGAGAAAGGGAGCTCGGGGATTTCGAAGAGAGGGAGGAGCGTCGGTGTTCAGGATGTAGGGATATACAGGGGGAGGGGGGTAAGGGAGGGGCTGCTGTTTTTGTTTACTCATCAGCCTTCGTCCTATTTCGACTGCTGGAATCTTCACTCAGAAGGTGGTGTGATCTCATTCGTCACGCTCACTCGTTCACTCGCACGCTCACTCGCTCTCTCGCTCACTCACTCTCAGACACTCAGCTCAGCGCACACACACTCTTCTGCTCCCACTCGCGCGTGCCAAAAACATATCTTCACTCGGCCGCTTCTCTCACGGTGTGTTAACGTTCCCCTCGGCAATGATGGATCTAAAAAAATAAATAAATAAATAAATAAAAGGGGTGTAAATACTATTTAGCATCATTCATCATTCTACAGGAAAAAGTTGCGTTGGAACAGGACAGTAAGTGACAGAAATTAAACTTCAGCAATGCTAGATTTTAATGGATGACCATACCCCTCCTTACAGGTGATTAAAAGGATGTAAAGATATTAAGAGTCGTATGAAGATTCTTTATCTTTGAGAATGTGGATTGAAAGGTAAGAGGTACAGGTGACTCACCAGGCCTGACTCTTGAGCTTGCGGAGCTCCTTGGTGGCCCACGTGGCAAGAGTTTTAGTTTTGGTGGTTTTGGATCGTCGTCCCTCGGTGAGCAGTTCGTTAATCTGAGGACGAAGCTCCACCAGTTTCATCACATCCTTACCGAATGTCGTGCACAAGTCACTATATAAACAGAAAGAGGGAGGGCACAATATTTGCAAACTGACAACAGAAGATGCATGGAGTCAATGTACAAAAAAGAATTACTACACAAACTTTAAAAGCAGAGAAACACAGACGGAAGTCTTGAAGCCCTTTGCATCTCTACATTTGGTTCAGGTGTTTAGGAGAAGCAGAACTAAGCAGTACCGCTGTGTAGATTGAGACTCAGCCCATGAAGGTATAAAAGATAATAAAAATGAATAAAATTTAAAAGGCTTGATTACCCGATGAGTCCGACAGCATTGGCCACCACTCCGTCTGAGTGATCCTCATCCTCAGCGATATGATGAATAAAGGACAGGATGAACTCCACACGGGGTTGCACCAGCATCACATCCGCTAACAAACACAGCCATTACAACCCAACCTCACAGCATCAGTAGAAATGGTGCATGCATGCATGCGTACAAGTGTGTAAAACTCACGGTGAACATTCTCCTGGTCTCCTTTAAGACCCTGAATGATCCCTGTGTACGCCTCCAGACAGCCTTCACGCAGCTCATTCAAATAATCCACCATGTCGTAGTCCGTCTGTAACCCAGAAGAGAAGGAGGAGATTAAAATAATAAACTAAGCAATAATATTAATAATAAAAATAATAAAAAAAAATAAAAAAGATTTTTAAAATGTAGATGGAAGGAGCAGTAGTGTCATCATGGCTTAAATCTAGTGTAGAGTCCTGTCAGTTCCCAGAGTGTACCAAAGACTCAAAGGGTTCAGACAGACTCGCTTTACTCTTTGACTACCTAAAATCCCATAATGCTACACTCCACAGTAACGGGACGATCTGCCGTCACACGCTATATCCAAGAACAGGGAGGGTGTTGATTTATTCTCTCTAACAGCAGCTCTGACAGTAGAGCATTCCTTCTAATACGTTATGGTTTCTATAGAAATAGTTCATCCTCAGTCCATACAAACGGGACGCCACTGATTACGAACAAAATAATCGTCAAGTTTTCTTAAAGCAAAGAGACGCCTAAAATGTATCGTAAAAGTTTCCAGGGTCAGTGCTTTGTAATAGAGCTCAAGCTGTGACCAGGATTATGACATCAAGTTTTGCTTATTGGTAAGTTATATTTCTGAGTAGATTTTTTTCTAATAATGCAACTATGAATATGGATACATAAAAAAGTAAATAAAACAAATGCTCAATAATAGAACATTGTAATTGTTGATAAGGTACTATACAGGTAGAATAAAACCACATGGTAAAATGCTCTCAGAGGAAAATAAATCAGCTTCAAGGTGGGGTAAGTGCACTTTGCTACACCACATGTAGTGTTTGCTTACATAAATGTGTACATTTTAGATCATGCTGTGTCCTATATGAATGGTAGTGTCAAAGCATGCTACCTTGTCCACTTGTGCTTGAGACGCCTGCTGCAGAGTGTCCAAAACCACGTCAAGATATTTTTTAAACTCCCCTCCGATGGCCAGAGCGATGTCGCCAAACACAGAGAGGATCTGCGGCTTCACGGACCTGTGCACGTTCTCATTCTATACACATGGGCAAATGTAAACATTCCGTATACAGTTCTCAACGTTAACGAAATGCAACATCACAGGCTACATGGTTTTAACACACTAACAACATTTATGCAATCGGAGACGTACTTTAAGAGAAGGGTAACAGCTTACACAGACGTACGTGTGTGTATGCTACACAGGTGTAATACTCACACCCAGGTTCTCTAGCAGAAGCTGCATGATTTCATCACAGTAAGGCAGAATGTTGGCCATCAGGGCTCGACACAGGTCACACACCAGACCCACAGCTGCCAGACACACCTACACACACACCCATACATGTTCACTAAAACGTTTCATAAACCAAAATGCATTAGGCAAAAGCATCTGTGCTGCGTAGAAAAACAAGTGTGGAGTCCTGTCAGTACCCAGAATGCACAGAACCGCACAGGGTTTAGACAGACTCGCTTTCATCTGTGACGAGCTAAAATCCCAACATGCAAAACTCCACAGCAGTGAGAGGAACTGTCGTCACACACATACACATCATCAACACTGTTTAAACATGAAAGTTAAACTCATGAACAAGCAGAATAGGGTGGTGGGGGGGGGAATATATTCCGTAACCCTGATGCTGCATGACCCCCATTACATTTTCAAATACTGGTTCTATTTTTATTCTGCTTTTCTCTTCACTTCCTCTTCCTTTTCTCACCCTCTTCTGAGCTACTTGAATAGACAAGACAAGCTAGCAAAATATTGTTATGTGCAATATTAGCAGCCAGTTGGTGTGTTAAAAGTATAAAAATAACTGTTCAAGTACTCAGGCTGCGCATTCCTCCCCACACCATCTGTGAATCACTCTGGACACAGTCCTGAAGAGACGAAACAGAAATTAAACCCTTGCCTTTAAATTTATTTTTTTAGACAAAGACTACACAATAGCCCTGAAACATGTTTCCTTGATGTATTGTGAAGGACAAGTTTTGGTGTAAAACCTTTTATCATCTTTGTGTGCAAACACCACAACACCCAATGCCACGCACCGTCTTGGAAAAGAGAATATAATTAGCCATGAGAGGAAACTGCATGTACCTGATATTCCTGATAGTTCTTCAGTCCAATAACCAGGAATGGTTTGAAGGCTTCCATGTACTTCAGGAAGTCACTGCCGAGAACTGCACAGGCGCACACAAACAAGATCAGTAGAGTTTTAAAAATTCAAACTGAGCTGCACCATTAATACAGGTCACAGACATACTAAAAGGCTGTAATGGACAAATCTAGTGCACCAAACCATCAACACCAAGAATATGAATGACAATACAAACACTTTATATAAATAGGTTGTGCATTTTAACACTGCTGCAGCATGCTAGGATTTCTTCATTCCTATTCCATTATTATATTTACTTTAAGTCAATCCAAATTGTTATCCACGCACGTATGCAATTAGGGACAAAGCGCAAGGCCAGTTTCTCACTAACAAAAAGACCCAAGTCAGTATCAATAAAGAGCAAAGAGGTCAGTACCAAAAAGCTGATTGAGGGTCAAGAGTCACAAGCTCTGAAGCGATTGAGACCAAGTAAAGATTTTAAACTTGTTCAAAATCCAGGCCTGCGTCCCACACTGCTCAGTAGTCTGCTGCATCACTATCACTGTACATCTGTTACAAACCATATGAACAAGATTCAGCTATGGGTTTACGGGCTTGTTGGGTAATAATGAGCATGTACCTTCTACCAGAGTGCTAACAGCCATAAGGGCATCCTCTTGCACTCCTCCGGAGCCAGCCGTGCTCTGAAACATGCGCAGGAGAGACGCCATAACCACGTCTGAGATCTGCAGAGCGTCCTGGTGCTGCACCTTCCGCAGAACATTCTAGAGAGAGCAGAAAATATTGAGGCTCATTTCAGTTTATCTAGCCTCTCAGTAATAAAGCTGTTTGTAGGTTTTACACAAATTCACCACACAGACAGCTTTCATTTCAGTAAACAACTTGTTAATTTTTGCATTTTAGGCTCTGCCCCTTAAGGAAGCAAAGAAAAAAAAATGCAATAATAGGAAAACAAGGACAGGAGGAACAGAGATGTGGACCTAATGTGATGATCATGTTTCCTGAAGCATCACTTCAACTCTGAATAAATCCTTATTGCATATGACCTGCACATTATGGAGGCATAAACACCAGATGCATTACCAGTCTTTTTTATATTTTTGCTGAAACATCAATGCATCATTTATTATACTGTTTTTTTTCTGGAAAGTTTACATTTTAGACTTCTTGTCATTAATTTTCTCTCCTTAGAAACCTCTAGGCACACTTATAACCGGTACTTCAGGGGGTGGGTGAGCTCATGTTACAACTTGTGAAGTCATGCATACTGTCTCTATGCTCATTCACACCGAACAGAAATGGAGTGTAACTGATTCTGAATCAGACTGCACTGAGAGCTAAATTGAGGCCCATTGTCCAGGTAACAGTCTGAAATGACCCTGGAGTCATGGAGACATACATTGTGGGGTACACCCACAACATACGCTAGATATGCCGATAAACGGTTTAATAAATAATCCTCCAGGACAAAGCAGATTCTGAATGAATATCATGGAGCATTGTATAGTGTGTGTATTGTGTGAACAGACCTGCAGTGTTGCACAAAGCAGAGACTGGAGATCGTTGAACTGGATTCGGTCTGACGTGCTCTGAATGTGAGACTGAGAAAGAAAGGGAGATTGTCAACTTAGCCTGGACACAAGTTCTTTTACGTAATCCAATAACTAAAGATTAGACCAACTAAAGGTAGGAATTCATTTCTGAATTCCTGCCTCTAGTCCAAAGCTCAAAAGTATGACTAAACCATGATTCTGGGAACAGTTCTATTAGAAAAAAATATTCATCTTTACATTTGCGTAGCAGAGTATTATTGTTAGGCATAATCCTCTGCATTGGTTTGTACCCCTCTGGTTACAAAACAATGAGCATATACAACATAGCTGTCCTTTAGTATATGTAGAGGATTAATTCCAGGACCCTTAAAAGGTAACAAAAGCAGCAGATGTACAAGTCTCCTATATAAAATGATCAAATATTTAATCTACATGTGTCCTACTGTATGCTTTAAAATAATGTCTAAAGCATTTACATTGTATTGAGTATAATGTAAAGGGTGCAGGGTGTGCCAACTCCTAACCTCACTCTCATGCACCTAATCCAAGCTTAGTAGTTAGTCTATTATCAAGAATATACAGAGGGCCGACTGGATTAAACCTTTAACAGGGGTACCTGTGCAGTATGTCTCCTTCATGTTAAATCAGTAAAATGAAAGGATTTATGCTCATACTGAGACTGAACCTTTTTCCATGAAAATATGCATTTTGTACTGCATAGCTAGTGTGTTTTGAGCCACATGGCACTTGTAGCCATGACTTATTTACTCCATACATTTAAGTAAAGGATACTGTAATACTTTAGAAACTTTTTGCACAGCACGTAAAACAAAAAATAAATAAATCAAAGCACATGTGGAGTCCTGTCAGTACCCAGAGTGTACAGAAACAGACGGGTTTTAGACAGACTCGCTTTACTCTGTGACGAGCTAAAATCCCAGCTTGCTAAACTCCACAGCAGTGGGAGGAACTGCCGTCAAACACACTAACACTTGCATCCTCTCTTCTTGTAGACCACGCAGCTACATTACACTTGTCATTTAAAATTCTGGCATTCCAGTTGATGTTAGTGAGCTAGTTAGAGGACAGCATGGAAGCCAACTCTGCAATATTTCAGACACAGTTGAAAATACATGCTGTACTATTTCATGACAGGTACACAGTTTGTCCTTAGTTGGGGGAGGCGTGCACAATTTACACTCCCATCACACCCAGTGACTGTACAGAAGTAGTCTTGGAGCATAGCTATAGCAAATGGCTGATGAGCAGGTTTACAGTGAATACAGCACAGACCTCCATCTGCAGAACCTGCTGCAGGCGCTCCATGATCACCAGTGTGGTCTTCTGCACCGCCGGGTAACAGTCCTTAGCACTGTTCTTCACTATCTCCATCAAAGCCTCGTAAGCTGCGCTGCGCAGGTTGTTCTGGTGTCCGTCCGGCCTGTCAGACAAACACACATGCTAACTGACTCAGAACTAGGAATTATAATAACATTACTACTAACATTACTAAAGTCTCTTAATACAATCTTAAACAGGACCTGTTGTGATCTTCATCCAGTTGAATCAAGTTAAAGGATTATAATTGTACGGAAGTCCTACACTTAACCATGTGTACTTTAACAAACTAAGACGTAAAAACACAAATACAAGACCTTCACCACCTAGTGACAGACAAACAGAAAGGGCACACCAAGAACAGTGGGGGGGGGGGGTCGAAAAGAAAGGTTGAAATGAAAGCAGAAATTTACAAGCATTGAAGGACACAGAAGAGGGTATTAGACAAAATATCGGACAAAAAAAATAAATAAACTGAAAAGGAAAAAATAAACGTGAAAGTTCAGGATTAATCTCAGCTCTTCACTCCGGTGAATGGACCCTACCTGTCTGTTGTTTCCAGAAGTTTCTGTACAATGAGTTCGAATGAAGACGAGAGGCAGTAGGTGCTGGGTTCTTCCTGATCTTCGGCAGCATCAGTAGCCTCATATGCAGCTTCAGCCAAACTGGAGAATGCCTGAACACATCAAATCAGACCACTCACAATCAGCTTAAGTCACAGACACAGCAATGTAACGACCAATGATGAGAATAAAGGCAGTATTTTTACCCAGCAGACGTTGGAGGCGACGCGTGGCTCGGCCCCTAACCCCTCGATGAGGCACTGCAGCAGAGGATTCAGGTACAGCTCGTTAATGGCAGCTTCAGGAAGCAGATCACAGATTCTTCCCACCGTCCACGCCGTTGTGTCCCTCACCACCACACTGGGGTCCTTCATCAGCTCGATGAGGGTTGGCATGGCCTACAAACGCAGACACACTCAGTGCAAAGCTTTACCAGGCACAGTAGGGGGAGTAAGAACAGACCCCAGTCCTCACCTGGATGACTAGCGGTTTGAGCTGGTTAAGTTCAGGGCCTTCCAAGATAGAACCGAATGCCATGACGGACGCATCCCTGTAGCGCCAGTCCGGATGTTTGATGTGCTCTTTGATGAAAGGAAGGACGTGAGGCACAACGTCATCCTCACAGCATGTGGCCAGCAGCATGAGACACACTCCAGCTGCTTTACATGGGTTCCAGTCGTCGTCGTCGTCATTCTCGTCCTGCTCTCACACACACCATTTACACTTGCATTCAGTAAAATCCCTTCAATAGATTTTATTAATCAAAAACATTCTATTATCTTCCTAAGATTTTAACATGCAAGTGCTTTATAAAGCTCTTCTGGATACTTTTAAGTGATACTGCACGTGATGGTTGCACATACACATTCTGTGTAACACACCTGCTTAGTGAGGGTCTGAGTAAGAATGGGCACCAGGTACTGGAGAGCTCCTTTAGCATAAAACTTGCTGGTGTGCTCTGGCGGTCGGCCCTGCTCTGATGCCTGAAACAAAACAGCACTCTCAGCACACTGTTCATTATTTCACTGCATATACATAATACATACACACAATCATAAATAATAAATCAGGACAGACTGGTTATTAGTTAGCTAATTGAGCACCTCAGATGAGAGGAGTATTAAACTGAAATGTCACTCAATGTCATTAGTGATGTCAAATTAAAATCCTACTTTTAAAAATTCCAATGTGTCAAACTTTTAAGTTAGGAGACAGAACGCTGGCTTTACCTCCGTGGCTTCGATGGCCAAGTCCATCTCCTCATCGCACACGTTGGACCAGAACTCAATTCCTTGCAGAGCAACTTCATCAATGTCACTTTTCATGGCTTCAATTGTGATCTAAGGACACCACAGAGAGAGAGAGAGAGAGAGAGAGGGGTTACAAGATAGAAAATTAATTAACAGTTAAATAAAAACCTCTATTACGCCTGGCTCATTCCTCTCACAGAGACGAACCCACTGATCATTAATAATCATTAGCCAGGTTGCATAAGCACGATTGACTGGATGTCCATAAATCTAAACGCTCACTAGTTTTGTAAACTCACAACCTTCAACAATCAAAGAACATGCATTGAAGTTAGCAAGAACACTCAAACGCCATCAGATACTCACTGCGAACAGTGCAGGGCCCATGTACGTTTCCATGTACTGATAATACAAGGACATGATCTTCACCAGATTCTGTAATGCAGCCACTCTTACCTGAAACACAGACATAAGAATGGGAACCAGAACCACTGTTCTGTACTCAGGCAGGTTTTAGATGTGCAAGTCTGGAAGTATTCAACTAAATTTATTTTTTAAAATAAATAAATAAATAAATTAAAAAAACTCACCCTGGTGTCTGGACATTGTGTGGCTTCACAGACAACCTGCATGATGAAGTGCCTTTCCGTCTGGAGAAAAACATGAACAAAACATGTAAATCAGAATTTCTAAAATAAACTCGGCTTTGTATACAAATACAATCAACTGAATGCAACTGAGGTTAAAATTCTAAGCCTGAGCTTTAAAAGGGTGACGTTAAATTCTAAATAAATATTCAGAAATAATTAAAGAACATTAAATAAAATTTATACTTTCAAATTCTAAGCAAATGCATTTTCTGATGCTTTCCCCCCCCTTTCTTTTAAAATGCAACATGCCTTTACTGTTGCAAACCCAAAATCACAATACATGGGTGTCAAACATCTTTGAGAATCTCACAATCTGATCTGATCATCAAATCTACCTTTTCGGGAATGTGACCTCAGTTTAAACAATCAGAAGGTATTATGAGGTATGTAGTGCTGCCGCAGGAAGCCAGGACAATTCTCCAACCCATTTTGGTCCGTCCAATCAAGGAGAAATATCATTCACACAATCTATACATTCATGTAAATCACCCCAAAATCCAATTAATTAGCCTAGTCAAACCTTGCGTTCTGCAAGAGAACTAACGAAAACAGAAGAAACTGATGAACTGATGTTCATTAATTCAATATCACATTCCACTTGTGCTGGAGGGAAACTGCTAGCTAACGCCAACAAACAAGGCAGCAAATCATCCTTTAGTTTTGCTTGAAATAGATAAAAAGGTAATCATGAAAAATAATAGAGTTATGGGTCTGTGTGCGAATGTGTGTGCACTTCAGATTGAGATCCAGTGCTCAAATACATAGCATTACACTAATAATGAACATTTAGGGTGATGTTGCTGTAAACCAAAATGAGAAGAAACATTAGTAGGCGTATCTATTCATCGTTTGAAGAGATCTCAGAAAAAAAACAGCCGAGCGTTGCTATAGATGAACCCAACTGTAGTGGGCAAAAGAAATGTAAAAGAAAGACTGAAATATTACAAAAGCAATTTGCCTTTATTACGGTCAGCTCAAAGCCATTAGATGCATGCAGGATTAGAAGTGCAACCTGTTGAGATCCTCAAATACAGGTTTTCATAAAAAAAAAAAATCTGATTTGGTCAGGAAAATCAGATACGGGTAACTTTTGCCAGATGTATGAACACAGCCTTTGTGTCTGATCCAACAGTCATACTCTAACCGACACAGCATCACCATTGGGCCAAAAACGCACTGTATAAGAAAGCAGTTAAAACAAAAAAATTATCTACGACAATGCAGCATAAAATGAAATTTGGAAACATTTTTCTTTATTTAAACTCCACTCCTAAACTCAAAACCGGTTTTTAAACACAAAAACTGAGAATGCAACAGTGCAACTATTAAATGACAAAACATTAACTTGAGTTAAATTACTTCAAAGATGCCTCTTTGTTTACATTCTCAGCAGGACTAGGTGACCAGACAATCACTATACATGCAGATGTTTCTACAGAATACGTCTCGTAACTGCAAGCAAACTTATCAAAAACTCTAATTATTTAGACCCACACCATTAAAGCTCAACGTTTTTAGGAAAATAGATGCTACTGAAACAATTAGTGTGTGTAGCTGACATTAAAAAGGTACAACAGCTTTGAAATGCATGTAAACTTGCTGCACTGTAAGAGTAATTTATTAACATGAGGTCAAGGTTGTAGTGCTTAGCCTTAATTCTCATCATTTCAATTCCAAGATTTAACCCTGTAAACCTGGTCATGTACATGCAATTCGCTCTCTATCTCACAGACAATCCCTAAGACGCGAATCACTCTAGTGTGCCGTGTATGTAAAGTAAAAGTAACGTTATTAACATTTTATGCTGCTCAATTATCACAGACCTCTATGGTGTGTTTATGGAGGGAACTCACAATGCAACTATAAACATCATCATACTGACTAAGTACTGCTGGCACACCTCTGTAAAAAGACGTGTATCCTAAGTAAACTGTCGATTACATTTGGCACTGCATTTTCCAGTTCAGTTTGAATTGTCTTAAGCGATACCTCTTAAAATGGTTTTAAAGATTATAAAGGATTTAACAAACAATGAAATGCTGTGTAACTTGAGTTCCTTGTTTAAAGGTTTGTCCTGGGCAAAAAAAAAAAAAAGATCTATTTCAGCTCAGCTTCTGCTCCAGTCCAGTAGATGGCGGGAATGCACAACCACCAAAAAACTGAAAAGGAGAACAAGTGATAGTTCCATATTCACATACTGTGCCTTTTTTTCCTACAATTTTTTCATTTTTATTACCTACATAATTTAAAAAGAGCGTAAATCAATTCCAAAATTAAACAATCATTAATTCAATGAATCGAACAGAAACAAACGATCAACTAAATCTCACTGGACTAGCATATAGGTAAACCCTCTTCTAGGACACACCCTGAGTGCTTGATTACAAGTGTAATATGGTGTGTAAGTGAGCAGGAGACAGCATTCACTCGGCTGCAACACTAATATCTGGAGTGCAGCATTCATTTTCTTTTCTTCCTCCTTAAGACCATGAAATTATTAAATGAACCAAACACTTGGATCACTTGAACCAAGCCTGGATCATCGGCGAGACCTGTGGTAATTGTAACACTGAGCGAAATATAGTGTGTGTATGCTGGAGTACCTCCTTGTCAAAGTTGGCTTTAGTAAACTCCAGGGAGTTGAGCAGAGCGTTGGTGGCTGCTAATTTGACATTGTTGCTCGGCTCCTCTTTCCTCATGCCTTGGATGATGGCCGTCAGTATCTGATTAGCACTCTCCTGGAGCTGTTCTGGTTCCTAAATACACACAAAAACTCATTAGAGCACATTGCTGCTCTGGACGTCTATATAGCGATTTGTCCAAAAGGTGTCGACTACAGTATGTAAGAACACAAGACTCACAATGTCTTGGCAGATGTACCCGATGGCCTCCAGCGTGGACTCCTTCATGTGTTCGGTGCTGCTTGGGTCAGTGACATTGGCCACCAACTGTGGAATGAGCTCAGGCCACTGACTGACCGGGATCTCAGCGCACGCAATCCCGGCCACGCACTGAGAGGCTGAGCTTGGCCTGTATGTCTCTGTACCCAGAGTCTGCAACACCTAAGGAGTTAAAAATAAAATAAAAAATGTTATACAGCATATCCCATGTTCACTCTCAAACTCATAGCAAGAGGAATTTCCAAAGCCAAAGCCTATACGAATTAGAAGCCACCTAACTTAAACATGTGTAGAACACACTGAAATTGTGTACAGCTACTATTCAAAGACCTCAGCAGTGCAAAACATTTAGACTGATGTGTACAATCACACTGGATTGAAAGAAAATGAGTAGCTACTTAGTTTAAAATTTTACATATTAGTCCTGATCAGGTTTATGGTTGCAGTATACAAAAATTTTATAATCTTGACAGTTTTAGAAATCTTAGAACCCAAGTTCAGATTTGCAACACATAGTACCTCCACAGGATTATGGCCCATTGTACAAGTAGGCAGGTCTGTTTAGTACCCAATATGTGCAAAGCAGTGTGGGGAAGCACAAGTATATATACCACACAGCACCTCTACATGCGTCAGTGAATATACAGCACTTTCTTACATAGTTCTTGATCTCGCGGCGAGCATTGGTGTCGATGGCCAGCCATCTCTGCTGATACTGCGCTTTCACGTCTGGGTCCTTTGACGTGAGAGAGTTCTTCACTTGCAGGCCGGCGGCAACTCGGGCCACCTGAGTGTTCCCTGGGTTCGCCAACACCTTCGACAGCTCCACTAGGAACGTAGGCTGCAGGAAAGGATTGATTAGTCATCACAGCTAAGAAACACAACTCACACCAACACACAGAATAATACAGCATACAAGTATTACAATGCCCTATTTGAGAACCAGAGCACTGTATGGACACATCTACACAAACAGTAGATTTTACAGTTGATAACATGGGTTTAATATGATCCTAGAAGGCTTATTGTAACTTATAACCAATCCTGAAAACTCAAAGATGAAATTCTTCATGGCTTCATAAACATGGCTTCAAATGAGAATGACATGCAAGATCAATAACGCATTTTACCAATCAGGTCTGAGATTAACGGACAACAAGATCATAGCAATCTAGCCGGTCTACCGGACAGTGAACACACACGCACAACATTAAAATACAGAACCAGTTTTTCATATGGAAAGAGACTGATCTGCGTACTCATGCATATTTATATTAAATATGCATGAGTACACAAATCCCTGATCCTTTCTTCTGGATAAAGGTGAAACCATGCAAAACAATAAAAACTCATCTCTTGCTCTGTGACAAATGGTGCAGCTCTGAATCGACTCACTGCAGGAAGTGAATCAAACACAGCGCGTGTGTGTTTGGGGTGTAAGAAAGCAAGGTGTAAAGCTGAGATGTGATCACATACCTGATCATAGTTCACACAGATAAAGTGATCTAATTCAGATGCAACAAACACACCAAGTGGTGTGAAGTATTTATTTGGAGTATTTATTTAGTACACCATTTGCACGCGTGTGAAATTATTTGCACCCCCCCCTCATTACCAAAGGATAAAAACTGCCTCTCTAACGCATCAAATCTCAAACACATCCAGGTTCCACTCCATTCCAAACGGCACCGTGAGAAAGCTAGGCTAAGCTTTGCTAAGCTAACAGTTCTATGCTAAGCTAAGCAAGTAAATGTGCAGCGTTAGCGCAGGGCGGTGTACTGAATACCAACTGCGCAGCTCCACAGCGCCAGCGCCTCCGGGGGGAAAAAACTTACCAAATTCTCAATGGCAGCCTGCTCCAAAAACTTCTGCGCCGCCTCTAGCTCATTCCGATCTGTCACAACACACACAGAGAAAGAAAAACTTTTTTAAAAAAACACACACACATATATATGTGTGTATATATCTGTGTGTGTGTATATATACACACACACAAAAATTCTGCAATAAATGGAAGAAATACGATGAGCGCAGACGGGTGTGATTCTAGCATACCAACACGTTAGCATCGAGCTAACGAGTGACTAAAGAAGTCTGTTCAGGAGATAATTCATCAACAACGCAATTACTAAGCCAAAAAAAAAAAAAAACGCCTTATACACATGGAACATTTTTCCAAGATATTGAATTGTGCTAATAATCAGATTACTTCTTTAAAAATCATAAGTACTAATTAAAAATATTAATAAAAGTTAGTTCATCTAGACATCTAGATGAACGTTCAAAGCACATTTTAACAGCTAAAGAAATTTAACGTAAAAATACCTTCATTTTTAGCTGATTATTCGCTGTGACGTATTAGCGTTTACACGCATATACTGAGATGAACATATGAGTAAAAAATAAAATGTATATATTTATCTTAGATTTTCTAGGCTACACATTATTTACGGTTAATAAATCAACTCTGCCATATTTAATACAGGATTATAAATCGACCAAGACTAAAATAATGCTTGGGGTAAATTTATATAAATACATAGAAAGAACGAGAAAGACAGACGGAAATGAGAATGAGTTAGCAAGTATGCTAAAGGCGTGTGAGATAGTGAGTGTGTAACTATGTGGTATGCGTGTGTGTGTAAGAGAGAGCGAGAGAGGGGTGATGGCCGCCCGGTGAACCGGTAAACTTCGCCTCCTCCTTAGCCCAGTCTCATCGCCCTCTCCTCCGCGCTCCCCCAGCCTTGTGTGCCGGCGGGTTTCCCGCCACTGAGCTGCAGTGTGAAGTGAACGCTCCCACCTCACCATGCTAACTCGCGGGCTTCACGCGCCGCCGCGGCTGCTCACTCACTGCTCCTGCGCGATGGCTCGCACAGGCCTCGGCACGCGCACCCCTCCATCCCTCCCCCCCTCCCTCTCGCACGCTCTCAGCCTCAACTTTTCGAAGCTAACACGCTAGCCGAGAGTGAGCGGGAAAATCCACAGCGCGGGCTACAACACACAGACACACATAGCACATACACACACACACGCGGCGGATGATTGTGTGAGCGGGGCAGTCACCTGGAGAGACGGTTTTTTCGAGGATTGTTATCAGCTCCATTTTGTCCCACGGTGCGGTGCTGCTTCTGCTGCTGCTCGGCTAAGCTAAAGCTAACGCTAAGTGCTAATGCTAACAGCTAGTTTGCAATTTACCGCGCACACAACACAATTTTCTATTTTTACTCCTAGTTCTGTCGGTGCCGTTACACCAAAAAAGTGAGTGAAATATAAGATGTGGAAGGATGACGCCGCACGCTGACAAACCCCTAAACTCCTCCAGCTGATGAGTGTGGAAGTTTTACGGGTGTTGCGGACTGCTCTCTCTCTCTCTCTCTCTCTCTCCGCCCGGCTCCGCTCCGCTAGCAGCTGCTGCCTCTGTGTGGTGTTGCGAGGGGGGGGGGGAAGTAGGGCCGCGCGCGCTAGAGCGACTTCCGCTGAATAACGTCACAGCACATGCATGCGCACTACAACCCACAGGCGTAAAACCCACCTCTTCCGCGGGCTTTAAGAAAAAAGTCTAAGGTTTGGTGTTAATATGAAGTTTATAATTACTTTGTGTCTTTATAGATGTTCTAGCGTTAGTAGCCGTCGTTGACGGGAAAATATTTAAGAAATAATGAAATGGTTTACGCTAAAAATAAGCTGATCAGCTTTAATGTAATCATTGATATTATTTCAGGTTAAAGCCCAAGTACATGTCTGTCTGTCTGTATTACAGAACTCTCTGCCTAACTTATTAATACAAAGAAATATAATTTTGTAACGTTTAGTACCTTACACTTGTTTACCCCAAGTTGTACTTCTTTCGGCCTTAGCCAAATACACTCCCTGTTCGTTAATTGGAGAGTGAATTACAGATGAGAAATTGAAAAAGTAGATTGAATAAAGATTAAGCTTTGTCTTAAAACAACTCCAACCAACAAACTTGTTAAAGTTTACTTATACCACTTGAGTGCTGTTATTTCAGAGGTGGAAATATGAACTAATCCCAGTAAAAATATTCAGTTTAGCTTTTCTAATTAATATATGTTGGTGCTCAACGTTTTGATTTTAGCGCATAACAGTGCGCTCTCACTTCAGGTATTTTACACGTCTCATCTTGCACAGCTGCGGATATGTTTGCTCCAACGACTCATGTTTTACCTTATAGTGCCATTCCACCTTATTGCTTATTATTAGTGCCACGGTTTCAGGGCATAGGGGACAAATTGGTTTAGAACTTCCGGCAGGAAATATAAACAAAGGTTGATCTGTCCATTCATCTTTGCAGGTGGGTCCTCCATTGAATGAAACGTAAATGTACAGACAAAACCTTTCTTTTATTTAGGTAGGTAGACAGATAGATACATTTAGCAGACACCCTTATCCAGAGTGACATTTTTATCTTATTACACATGAGGGTTAAGAGCCTTGCTCAAGGGACCAACTTGATGGTCATGGGGTTTGAACCTGGGACCTTCCAAACTATAGGCCAATGCCTTTACCACTGAGCTACCTCTGACCCTTCTAAACAGTTAGATAGATTAATAAATACATAGATTGTTAGACAGATAGACACATTGATAGATAGAATCTATCTTGAAGGAGGCCCTTTTTATGAAGGTGTGTGTGTGGTATTTACACCAAGCTGTTAGCAGCAGATCCTCTAAGTCCTGTAAGTGTCTGAGGTAGAGCCTCCATGGATCAGACTTGTTTCTCCATCACATTCCCAGACACTCAATCAGATTGAGAATTTGCAGGCGGAGTCAACACCTTACACTCTGTCATGTTCCTCAACTCATCCTAAAATCCACATGAACGGCAGGACCAAAAGATTTGCAGGAGAATATAGCCCAGATCATCAAACTGCCTCAGCCAGCTCACCTTCTTCACATAGTGATTCCTGGTGTTTTACAGCACTTTCATTAGGTCCTGACATCTGCTGATAAGACCTGCTGTTTTGGAAACATGCTGACCCAGTTGTCTAGACATCACATTCTTACCCTTGTTACACATGCTCAGTTCCTTGCACTCACCCAGTTTTCCCTCAACACATCACTGTCACTCACACCCTATGAAAGGTGGCGCAAATCACCCATCACCCCACACCAGGTTTAATGGTATGGTGAATAGGTTAATATTGCTTTATATTGCCATAGGGAACAGTAATACTGTAAAATAATGCACTATCTGCCCTCTTCTGCAAACATGACCTCACAGACGCCTCTGATTGATTAGTGTCACACCATTCGTCAGCTTCATCCTGTTACATTTTAATTAGTCAATCATTCATTTCGTTGATGGATGGCACAGTGGCGTCACATTGCAACTCCAGAGTCCGGGTTTGATTCCTGGCCAGGGTTGATTCCCGCCTCTGTGTGCATGCTCTCCCTGTACTTGGTGGGTTTTCCTCGGGGTACTCTGGTTTCCTCCCACAGTCCAA